>JAODAL010004450.1:0-156697 GCA_025379985.1 Phyllomedusa bahiana | reverse complement strand
AAACCCCCATTGTTAGCCAGGTAGTGCCCATTGTTGCCAGTAGTGCCCCTTTGTTAGCCAGGTAGTGCCCCCATTGTTGCCAGGTAGTGCCCCATTGTTGCCAGGTAGTACCCCATTGTTGCCAGGAAGAACCCCAATGTTGCCAGGTAGTGCCCCCTTGTTGCAGGTAGTGCCCCCATTGTTGCCAGGTAGTGCCCCCATTGTTAGCCAGGTATTGCCCCATTGTTAGTCAGGTTAAGTGCCCCCATTGTTGCCAGGTAGACCCCCATTGTTAGCCAGGTAGTGCCCCCATTGTTGCCAGGTAGTGCCCCCATGGTAGCCAGGTAGTGCCCCCTAAAGCTAATAAAAATAAAATAATAAAATCCACTTACCTCACCAGGCTCCTGCAGCGCGGCTCGCTCCGGCCGATCTCCTCAGCGTCACTGGGGAAGTGAGTGCAGCCGCGCGTCACTTCCACTGCGCCGCTGACCTGTATGTACGGCGCACACCGGCGCTGGACATACAGGGGGAGGAGGGAGCGATCCCTCCTGCCTCCTCCCTGCGCAGCGAGACTCCGGGCAGGTGAAGCGGTCTCTGCGGCCGCTTCACCCGCCTGTAGGAGCGGCTGGCGGCCAGGTAGCACTAGCGTACTCTGTCACTAGGGCCAATTTAAAGACCCCCGCGCCGTGGGCGGAGGAATGCCAACTCCCCCGGGAGGGCGGGGGACCCCAAATAGCGGGACCCCCCCGCCAAAAACGGGAGAGTTGGCATGTATGGATTAGCAGAGGGGAGAGGCCGAGGAGTAGCAAGGAGGTTGAGATCGGATGGGCAGCAGAGTTAGAGCATGTCCCCACGGCACGGGTTTTCGGCTGGTTTTTCAGCCGGTTTGCGGTTTTTCAGACCGCCTGAAAAATCGGCCGAAAATGAGCACAATGGCGCTCTATGGAAAACCTGTGCAGCAGTCCCACTGCACGGGTTTTCCGTCCAGCGGTTTTTCCGCCCACAGTCCGGCCAGAAAACATTGTGCTAACACACTCTTCAGTCCGGTTTCCGGACGGAATCTGTGCAAGCCAATGTGAAGTGAGAGGACTTTTCTCCGCTCATCGCAGAGAAAAGCCGCCCCTTCACCCCCCCCCCCCACCATGGCCGTGGGGACGACCGCAAAATAAGACTAATGCCGGCCGGCAAACCGACCGGTATTTGTCCTGTGTCGTGAGAACACACCCTTAAGGATGGATTGGAGGAGAGAAAGAGTGTAGAAAAGGATCCCACGGGAGGGGATTTTTGACAATAGTCAAAGCGGGAAATTTTGGCCCGGGGGGGAAATGGACAAACCCTTTTTTGTGCTATAAAAATTTAAGGAATAAAGGGGAATTAAAGGGAGATATATTTTCAGGGGGGAAAGGCGGCGGGCAGGGTGAGGGATTGGATTTTGCCGTTTGAAGGGACAGTTTGGGACTAAAGGTTATCCCAAGGCAGCGGACGGGGGGGAACCCGGGTGAGGGGGATTACCCAGTAAATGATAAGAGATCAGGTAAAAAGGAATTGAGGGGGAAAGGTTGGAAGATATGTTTTGATTATTTCCCCTTGCGAAACCGTGACTAGGGCCCCTTGGGCGGGGGCACACTCTGCAGGGAGGGGCTTTTTGTGTCAGGGGGTTAAAAAGGGTAGGCCCCAAGGGGACAAGGGGAGTCTAAAGGAGAAGGCAGGGAAGGGTTTTTTACTGTCCCCCCATCGCTGTGTACAGTCTTTGTAGTCATTTTGACATCATCTCAGGTCCTGGCAGCAAAAGAGCAGTTTACATGGAAATCAGTCCTGCAGGTGGAGGTATTGGTTTTTGGGTTAATTTTTTTTTACCCCCCTTTCTGCCCCACCTGAACCCATAAACCCTTGGGCGGTGGCAAACTCTGCAGGGAGGGGGGTGTGTTTGGAGGGGGGAGGGTGTCAGGACAAGTGGTGTCTCCAGAGAGGAGGAGGGGGGTTTTTTTACTGCTCCCCATCGCTGTGTACAAGGGGGGCTCAAAGCCCCAAGTATAACGCACAGAGAGACCTTTAGGCTTCCGTCCGGGGGGGCCCTGTGATCCCAGGGGGCTGTGGGTCTTAAAACCCCTTTCTGACACAGGGGGTAGGAGTCTTTATGAATCAGATCGGCACTCCAAATTTTTTATGCCAAGGTAGACCTTTTATTATCATGTTTTTGAGTGAGTGAGTAAGTTTTTAAAGGGGTTTCTCACTTCAAGGAATTTTTGCTTTTTATGTTAAAAATTTTGCAAAAGAAAGTCCCCTTTTATTTTGTTTAAAAATATCGTTTATTCCCAGTTTTCCCCTCTTGTTTTGGGCCCCACATCCCCTCCTCAGGTCCCCCATAGGTACGACCTGTTCGATCTTTTCTTATAGGCTTTCCAGCCCCTGGTTGCTCATAGCTAAATAACCCCCGTGTCCCCAGCAGTTCTAAACAGGGGGCCCGTTTGTAGCCCGTGAACTCACCCTTTAATTTAAAAAAAGAACCGGGGAAAAAAAGGAATGAAGGGAAGATGAATCGATGTAGTGAGAAAAACCCCTTTAATATATCATTTGATTTTGGGTTTTATACCTGTTTTGGGTTTTAAATTTTCATTGTTGTTAGGTGTTTCCCTTTCCCCTTTTTTTTTTTTTTTAAAATCATTTTTATTGCTTTTCGATATTTAAAGGTTACATTTATTTACCCGTTTAAAACAATTTTGAGGCACTTTGTTTTTTCACAAAATGGGAAAAAAACAACTTAGTTAAAATAACCACTTTCTGGCGTGTAGCAGTAAAATTCCTTTAAAATTTTTTGTTTTATACCTCGCTAATAGAGAATCAATAACAGCAAAATTTCCTAACAAATAGCCCTTGGTACCTTCCTTATGGACCATTTCCAAAGGCCCCATGCCCAAAAATGAATGAGCAGAGTGGACCCAGGGAAACCCCCCCCCGGGAAAGCACCTTAAAACATAGTTCCCCCTTTTTCCGGGCGGGGTCCCCCTGCCCTTTGGGGGTTTTTCTAGCACATCGGGTTTAAAGGTTTTCTTGAAACTGTTAGTTAGCAAAGAAGAGAAAAAAAAAAAAAACCCAAAAAAAAACCTCACCTTTGTACGTATTTTAAATTTAAAATAAAATCCGTGCAGTGAAAGAGAAAGAACCGGGGTCCCCCCCGACCCGGAAAATTACTTTTCATTTAAAACCAAAATATGATAATACCCAGTGGAAGGGTTTTGGGTGTGAGTGAAAGGGGGATGGTTGCCCCTAGGGAAAAGACGGAAGGCATCAATTCGGGAACTCTTTCCCTGAGCCCAGGGCCAATCAAGGCCCAAACCCATTGGGCTGGACTGGAGGAGCCTTAACCTTCCCGGGTTTTCCCGATAGTCAGCAAAAGATCCACCCCTAAATGCCTAAAAAGGGGGTACAAAACGGGCAATTTCCAAAATTGAATAAATTTGTCATAAATGTTTGCCTTTGGGGTGCAAAAAATTTATCTGTTGGGTTCTTTCTGGCGTTTTTAGATCATTTAAAGGAGATATATTTTTTGACCGTCAACCCCATACCAAAGGGAAAACCAAATCAGGCCCCCACTTTCTTAAAATAATTCTTGCCCCCAATAAGAATACATGTTGAAAGGTATTCAAAAACCCGGGGGGGTGGGTTGGGGAAATAATACCATTGGTTAAATTCAAATTTAAATACCCCCTTTTGTCCTGAGCAAGGTAGCAATTTCCCCAAAAACCCGGGTAGCTCGCTGCCAACACCCGTTACCATATCAGTTTCGGGTCTGGCACTTGGGGACAGGCACGTCTGCCAGGAGCCCTGGGTGCGGGGGTAATTAAAGCCTAAATCCCCTTGTGTATAAACCGAAACTGAGATTCTTTCCTTTTTTCATGGAGACAATTTGATATTGGTTCCGCTCCTGAACCATCGTTAAAATTTTGGATTGCTGAAACTTTTTTTTCCCATGTTTAAATAGTGTACCTTCCAGGGCCCCGTAAAAGGGGGTTCGTGGGGTTTTTTTTAGGGATGACAATGTGTGTTTATTCCCCGTGTCACAGTAAAGAAAACTAATGTCGGCTTTAAAAAAACCCCCATTTCCTTTTTATTTTTGGACTCTTGTGAAAGTTAAGGAATCCCTTTAAATGAAAACATGTCTTTAATTAAGGAACTACATTTTTTTTTAAACCCTCGACACCAACGTTAGAAAGACAAACCCGAGGAAAAAATTTTCTCATAAAAAGCGTTGTTCGGTTTGTAAATAAAACTTTTTAAGATATAAAAGGTTTTGCGCAAAAAACTTTCATTTGGGGGTTTCAACTAATACGTCTTTAGCGGAATTGGTTTGGTTTTAAACTGAACTCAATTTTTTTCCTGATTTATTTTACACCAAAGGGAGCGTGATGTTTGGGGTGAGCCCCACTGAACCCGTGCCTACAGTCCCCCGAAAACCACGAACACGCTGTAAGGGAGCTGCGGGGGGCAAAGACAGTTCCCAAAATGTGAAAGAACAATTATATTTCTATATGAGCTAGGAAACAAAAGTTTCTGCATTTTGCACTAAGGGAGCGCCGCCCTTTTTTCTTTTTTTTTTTCTGTTTTCTATTTTTGTGATTTTGATTGGGAAAACAAAATTGGTAGCAGTGGTGTGCCGTAAATGTGACTACTGTTGTTTGTGAGCCATACATATGGAACCCCCTGGCGGGCCAAAATTTGAGGGTAGAGCGTCAAGTGAGGATAAAATATTTTGTGACTCAAATAGGGTGGAGTTTCTAACAAGTTTTCAACACATTTTCCAGAGGAATAAAACATTGCTGTAAAAATAACAACAAAACTTCTCCGTTTCCCATTATTGCTCCAAAAATTTGTATTTTTACTTTGTCCCTTTTTTTCCCCTTTCGGGTTTTTCTACGACATAGGATTCGCTTTTTGTTATTGTCTATTAGGATAATTTTCTGATTGATTTGCTAAGAAGAAAGAAACGGGGGCAAGAGGGGGGAGAGTTATTAAATTCCCCCTAGGGGGTTATCTTCCAGTTATGGGAGGAAAGAGATTCTGATGAGTCAATTAAATCTTCTTATCTATGGTAAAAAACAGATGATATAAAAAAACCTGGAGAGGTAAGGATTCTGATGTGTCCCCTTTTACATATTCTTTTCTATGGTAATAACTAAAGGGTTTTGCTGGAAAAGGTAACGGTTTTGATGTTTCCCAAATTACTCTTTCCCTTATCTATGGAAATTTTAACCAATTTCCCAAACTCCCCCGTTTTTGGGGGGGGGCCGGTCCCGCTTTTTTGGGTCCCCCCCCCGCCTTGGGGGGGGGTTTTGGGGCTTTTCCTCCCGCCCCCAGAAGGCGGGGGGGGGCCCCTTTTAATTACCGGGGGGGCCCCGGTAGACCTAGTGCGTACTTTGGCCCCGGCCGGGGTCGTTCCCCCCTTCACCCCCCCCGGAAACCCCTCGCTGAGCAGGGGGGGGAGGAGGGATCGTCCCTCATGCCCCCTTCCCCCTGTATGCCCGGCGCCGCTGTGCGCGTACACACTTTGTCAGGTCCAGGGGAAAGGGTGACGCGCGGTGCACTCATTTCCCTGGGGACGCTGAGGGGGTTTCGGCTGGAGCGGGCCCCGCTTTTGGAAAGGGGGGTTTGGTCGGGTAAGGGATTTTATTTTTTAATTTTTATTAGTTTTAGGGGGCACTTTTCGGGCCCTAAAGGGGGGGGTCTCCCCTGGTATTTTTTTGGGGTTTTCTCCCCCTAGCTACAAGGGGGGGGCCCCTCCTGGCCTACAAGGGGGGACTCCCTGGCTACAAGGGGGGCACACCTTGGCAACAATGGAGGCACTACCTGGCTATAAGGGGGGGCAAAACCTGGCTACTAAAGGGGGCACTACCAGGCTAAAAAATGGGGGGCCCTACCGGGGCTACTAAAGGGGGCCACTACCTGGCAACAACGGAGGCACTCCCTGGCAAACCCAAAGGGGGGCACAAACCTGGTAACAATGGGGGCATACCTGGTTTAACGATGGGGGGCACAAATGGCTAACGGGGGGCAAAACCCTGGCTACGATGGGGGGAACTCCCGGGCTAAAAAAGGGGGGGCATACCTGGTTACAAGGGGGGGGCACAAACCTGGTAAAGGGGGGGCACTACCTGGCTACAATGGGGGGCCCCCTACCTGTCAAAAATGGAAAAGGAATTCCGGGCCCTACAAAAAAATTTTGGGGGGCACTCCCTGGTACTAAAGGGGGTTCCCTACCGGGCTACAATGGGGGCCCCTTCCCGGGGCCCCAAGGGGGGGTTACCTGGAAAAAAAGGAGGAAATTTTCCCCTGGCTAAAAATGGGGGCACTCCCGGCCTAACAAGGGGGGGCCCAATTAGGTGGCTAACAATGGGGGCACTACTTGGCTAAAAAGGGGGGCCCCTACCTGGCTCCCCAAGGGGGGGGGCACTCCCGGGCAAAAAAATGGGGGAATCAAACCGGGCAACAGGGGGGGCTACCTGGAAAATAATGGGGGCATCTACCTGGAAAAGGGGGGGAAATCCCTTGAAACCCAATGGGGGCTTTCTCCCGGGCCCCCAACAGAGGGGGGCCCTCCCTGGAAAACAATGGGGGGAACCCCAACCTGGAAACAAGGGGGGGCACGCCCTGGCAAACAATGGGGGGGCATCTACCGGGGGGTTTAAACAAAGGGGGGCATTCCCTGGGCTAAAAATATGGTCTCCCTGGCTACAGAGGGGGCATTTTTTTGGGCTAAAAAGGGGGCCCATCAAACCTGCGGGTTATGCAGTTAGGGTGGAGAAAGGTGTGGCTTTTTAAAAGGGGGCCCGTGGCTTTTAACGGCAAGATGGGCATGGCTATGAAAAATTTTTTTTGGCGGCGGGGCTTGGGCCGCGCCCCCACTAATGTTCCTGCTTTTTCTTTTTTCAAAAGTTGGCAAATATGGTAAATAACAGATGATATGGAATGGGGGAGGGGAGGATTATGAGGGATGTCACTTTAAACATATTCTTATCTTTGGAAAATAACAGATGATAAAAAATAATCTTTATTTATATAGTGCCAAAAAAATTCCCAAACAGCCTTTCCCAATGCAGGGGAGGTATAATTACAGAAAAAAAGACAGACATTACACAGTGAAAGGTACTTACAGATGAGACCAAGGTGGGGGGTTCCCTCCCTGCAAGAGTTTAAAAAATTTTTGGGGGTGTCTGGGGGAGGAAAAACGGGGGGGAAGTGTGAATTTAAATGGCCCAAACCCTTGTTTCATAAATAGGGGGGTTTTAAAAAAAAAAATTGGGGGTAACCAAAACACCCTGATTTGTACATCTATTTGATAAGTCCCTGTGATTTGCCCTAGTGTGGGGGAGTGACAAAAATGTGTGTAATAGAAGGTGGGGGTTTTGAAATTGGGGTTTTTGGTGGGCCCTTTCCCTAAGAAGATGTTTTTTTCAGGACACTTTTTAAAAACTGCGGGGGCTAGGATTGTTTGATGGAAATTTGGTAGCAGTTCCGGGAAAAACGGGTTCAGCACGTGAAAAAACTTGATTAAACGGGGGAGGGGAGGGGGCTTTGATGATGTCAAAAATTCCATCTTTCTTATCTTTTTGGTAAAAAACAAAAAGATTTGATGGAGGGGGGAGAGTTTTGGGATGTTTGTCACTTTTACATCATTCTTATCTTTGGAAAATAAAAAAAGGGTGATTTTGACTGGAGGGGGGAAAGGGGCGGGGGTTTTATGATGTCACTTTTACTTCATTTTTTAACCCTATGGTAAAAAAACGTTTGTATGATTTGGAGGGGGGGGGAAAATTCTGGTAAATGTACATTACATATTTTTAAATCTATGGTAATAAAGTGATATGACTAGAAAAGGAAAGAGATTTATGTCCATTTCTTTTATTTTATAGTAAAAAAAGATGTTAGGGACTGGGGGGGGAGAGTTTTCCTGATGAGGGTCACATTACATCATTTTTTTAATCTATGGTAAAAAGTTGTTTATAAACTGGAGGGGGGAGAGATTCGGGATGTTGTAATTCACCCATTCTTTATCTATGGTAAAAAAAGGGATGATAGGGGATGGGGGGGGAGGGGGTTTGGGAAATTTTTTGTTGGTGATATTTATAAAAGTATCTTTTCCAAAAAACAGGATTACACAGTAGTAAAGAAAACCTTATGATTTCCTCCCTCCCCCCTCCTATAGAAGCCCCAATGACGGGGGCCCCCCCCCCTTCATACATGTTTACTGGGGAAATCAATGAACAAAAGGGGTTTTTTCCTAGAAATCCCCAAATAAGATCACTGAGTTTGCTGGAGAGGGGGGGGGCTGCTGGGAATGTTGGGACATTTTCGGGTAACACCCCCTGGGGGGCCCGGGGGTGTGATTTATAATTGTCTGTTTGGGTTTCCCCAAAATTAGTTTGTCAGGACATCGCGTCTTTTTCTCCATGGAGGAGGGGGGGGGTACTTAGAAAAACCCAAAAAGGAAATTGTAAAAAGGGATGTAAGTTTGGGGGAAGGGACCCAAGCCCTAACTTCCCAGGTAATTCCTTCCTATTTTGGGTTTATAAAATGTAAAACTGTTCATTTTTTAAAACTGTTCATAAATGTTTTAATCGAAATTGGGTATATTAGTAAAGAGGAAAAGGGTTTTGGCTTTAAGAAATCGGGGTTTACAGCTGCCCAAAAAAAGGGGAAAAAGGGGGAAACCCTTCCCAAGGGAAAAGTTACTTATTCCAACCCTTTTATTTAAAAAAGGCAACAGGTTTTTTGCGTTAGTAATTTGGGGAAAATTTGGGGACTCCATTTGGGTTAAAAATCATTATAAGGTGAAAAAAAAAGAAGCTTACAAAACGGGGGGTGGGTCATTGGCAAACAGTAGAAAACGCGCAGGCAAAAGGTTCTAACTGATCGGGGCCGGGCCTACAGCTGTTGGGCCCTTATCCCATTTTGGTCTGACCCTTCCCCGAGATAAAAGATTCCTCCCTGGCCCCTTAAACATTGTTTGTCTTGGTTAAAGGGGTTGTCTCACTCCCATTCATTCATCTTACCTCAGTTTTTTTTTGGGGGTCCATTTGCATTTAGGGGCGTTTTTTACTGGCTTTAGGCTGAAAGTAGAAGCCAGGCCCTGTGGGTTTAGAAAACCCGAGGGCTGGAAAGCCATACAAGAGGGGATATCTGGGAATGGGAAAGGGAATATTTTTTAAATGGAAATATATTGAAAAGTGTTTTGTTTTTACAAGATCACTTAGGGGTGAACAACCCCTTAAATGCCCGGGGAACCCTTCTCTAAACCCTTATTTGAAAAAACTTCGCTTGTGGGAACGTTTTTTTTTTAATAGTATTTTTTAAAAAAGATCCAAAATTTAAAATTTTTTTTTGTTTTTTTTTTTAAAAAGAAAAAGTATGGCACTGGGAAAAAAGCTGGAATGTTTTCACTTTTCCTTCTCTAACTTTTATATATAGGTGACATACAGTCCTTTACTCTGGTTTTCAGCCGGGCTGAAAAAATGCAGGGGTTTTCGTTGGGGGGAGTGTTTTTTTTTATTTTTTTTTTTTTTTTTTGGGGGGGGGGGGCTTTTTTTTATATTACAGATTGGGGTCCCTATCTGGGTTTGAAAAAGAACCCCTGGGCCCGACTTTTTATTTTTTTGCGGGTTTTTTTTCTGTAGCTGATTTTTATATTACCCGGGCAAATGGGAAGCCCCACCCCAAACCCCCTGTTTTTGGGGTGATTTAAAATCTTTTTAGGACCCAAAAAGCTGGTTTTAGTCACCTGGGGTTTCCCCTTTAAAATGATGCTGGGCAAGGGATCAGCATCCTGCTAAGCTGAAAGCAAAACAGGGTTTTTGCTTTTTGTATACAAATGTTAGAGCTGTGGCAGGAATATTCAATCCCTGCCTTCTTTGGAGAATTGGGGTTTTCACTGACAACGGACTTACCCTATTTTAGATGAATTAAACTCCCGAGATTCAAATTTTGGAAAAGGAAATTTTAAAAACTTCTTTTTTAAAAAGGGACCCTCCCCCCTTTGGATTTTTTGTTGGACTTTTGGGGGCCCGTCGCCGTGGTTAAAATTTTTACCATCAGCCTGGGATTAAACCCAAGGCCCTCTTATGGTTGTGTTTTGCAGAATGTAAATAGATGATGGTCTTGGACAGCTCGGAAAAAAAAATAAATTTAATTTTTTTTAAAAAATATCCACAAGAGATTTTTAAAAAGGTTTTTAACAACTGCAAACCCTTTGGAAATTCCCCAGATGTCACTTTATCAAATCAACTGGTAATTTACAACGGTTTATATTTTTTATAGTAAAAGCAGACGCCTCCAAACCCTAGCGCCAAATTTTACACCCCCCACAGGAGACCTTTTTCTGATGGGGTAAATTTGTGTCTGCTTCTATTTCCCCCTTTATCTTCACACACTACACACCCACAGTGTCCTGCATCACTCGCAACTTTTTTTGTTAAAATTACGTGCACGTGCAGCCCTATTTATTTAGATTTATGATTAGTAATACAAGATTATTCCCAAAAAAAGAGCGCCTTGACCTTTCCCTCCCCCCTTTCCCCTTCTTACATCCTTTCCAGGGGAATGTACAGTGAACGGGGGTATTTATTTGGGGAAAGGGCAATCTTTTGGGGAAAAAATGGCTAAAATTATGGAATATAAATTTTTTCTACAGCTTGAAACTCGGTGCTGGGGAAGGGATAAGGAAAGAGATTTGGAAAAATGAGTTAAGATAAAAACATCCCCAAAAAGAACCCATTATTCTAGAAAAAAATTTTTTTTTTATACTCCTGTAACACCATGTTCAAAGACCCGGGTTGGCATGAAAAAGGGGTTTAAGGATGATTTGAGTGGAAAAAAAATACAAAGTTGGGGAAATTTTGTTCAACTGGGAAAAAAAGGGGAAAAATTGGGTCTTAATTAAAGGAATTTGGGGGAATACTCAAATCCCCCAGTAGCCCCTTTTTTTCTGTTTTCCCCAAAACTAAGAAAGGTCCAATTTAAGGAGAGCTCGTTTAGGGCCCAAAATTGATGGAGAAAAACCCCTGTAGGGGAAAAAATGAATTTGGGAGATTCCTTTTTTTTTAAAAAAACCCCAAAGTTTTTGAATTTGTTTTTATGGTTAAATTAAACCCAAAAAAACTCCGCTTTAATGCCAAATTAAAAGTTTTATATCAGGTAAAAAATAATCCCACCTGGTTTAAAGTAGCTTTAGAGATTTATGCCCCTTTTCTTTCATGCCTTTGGGTTTTTTGGGCAGGTTTTTAAAGTGGATTCACAAAAATCCCATTGTAAACCAGAAACCCCTTTTGACCCCAATAGAAAATCAACGCAGCTCAGAAATTTTTATTGTTTGGGAAATTTAGAACCCCCACCTCAAAAAAAAAAAAAAATACAAAAAAGTTCTTTAAATTTTTTTAATTTATAATAATGTTTTTATTATGGGGAAGATTCCAAATACAGTTCAATTTAAATAGGGCCGGACAAAAATCCAAAAAAACCGGGCCCCAAGATTTGCGACCAAAAAACGCAAATAACGCAATGGGGAAAATAAGGGTTTGGTCCCATAGGCCCGAACCCAAGACCCTTGCCTTTTAGACATAAAAAAAAGATGTTTTTTCAAACTTTAAAAAAATTTTGGCCGGGAAAAGTTTGTTTTTTAGGGGGCGAAAAGGAGATTAAACCCCGGTATCTGTATTTGAACATTTTTGAGAAGAGGGCCCGAAAAGATGTTTAGTGGGACTTTTTAAAATTTGGGATCAGGGGCCCCGGCTTTTACCCCTACTGCAAAAACCAAGCTGTAAAATGGTTCCCCGGGAAAAGGCCCAAAAGATGAGGGGGAGGAAGGGGAAATAAGGGGGTAGTTTAACAAAAATAGGCCCTTTAAGTGGGAAAAAAAGGTAAATAGTGCAGATGCTCGGCATTTTGGAAAAAGAGAAAATTTTTAAAGATTGGGTAATAAATTTAAAAAAGGTGTTAAAAAACTTACAGGGGTCCTCATTTTAGCGTTTTTTGATTAAGGGGGCAAAAAAGTTTAAAAACCCCAAAATAATGGTCTTTCAAAAAAGGGGAGCTCTCCAGCTGTTTTGGGGAAAATTTCAACTCCCATCAGCCCCCCTGATGCAGATTATATAAATGTATGAAAGAAAATTGTAGGTTTCCCCAAAACAGCTGAAGAGCGCCTTAGCAGGCCACTCCTTTTTATTTATGCAAAATCAAGCACTAAAAATTTTTTAGGTTTGTTTCTCCAAAAATTTTGAAGGAGCCCCCGGGACAAAAATTTTTCTGTATTTTTTATGTTTTTTACCTCTTTTATTTGGAAAAATCATATGATTTCAACCCCTTTAAAGGGATTCCTTAAAAATCAGACGCCAAAAACCCGGTCCTTATGAGTGGCTTCCCAAAAAATTTAGCTTTTTAGCTCCAAATGTTTTAGTGAAGGGTTCGGGTTTTCTGTGGGGTTCTAATAGAATGTCTACGTTGTAAGCACTGCCTTTTTTGTGGCGATGTAGAATCAAAATTGAGGGGCAGCTACAAAAAATGAGAATGGAGGACTGTTTGCTCAAAAAGACAGGAAATCTGAAAAGATTTTACTTTTTCAGTCTCCCAAAGTATGGGCGTTATTAGATGCAGGATATTAAACTTTAGGTCAGCAAAAAAGATAGAAGGGAATAGGTTTTAAATAAAAGAAAATCAAAAGGGGATGGGGGAAAAAGTGTAATTCAATTTAGAGGGTGGGAGAATTCCTTTGTCGGGTTAAATTTCACATCATGAAAAAATCTTTTTTTAAAACCCGTTGAGGGTACAAAACGCTATTTAAGGGAGACCCCGTAGAGGAAACTATTTAAAGAAATTTATTTCCAGGTTAAAAAAAACCACATAAGTTAAAACCTTTTTTTTTTTTGGGGGGATAGTTTTTGGCTATTGGAAAAGTTTTTATCCTGTATGTCCCTTTCAAAAGAGAATTAAAATGGGATCATCTAAAAGAACAGTCAAAATTAACCCCCAAAAAAGAATTAGGGAAAAAAAAAAGTCAAAACCCCTTAGTTTTAGTAGAGATGAAATTCTTTAGTACCCGGGGGGGGAAATATCTGTTTTTTGGGAAAGGGTTGCAAAGTGATCTGAGCTTGGGGGGGTCTTCCTCTAATCAGACTATAAAGAGATTTTTTTTTATGTAAAGGGGGTACAAAATCTGGAAAAATTTTCTCAGGGAAAAATTAAATCCCTTTACATTAAAGGGGTTAAGTAATTCCAAAGTTAACCTTTTAAAAGGTGCAATTTTACAAATGTAATAAAAATCACACCCGTTTTTTAAAATTTTGGGGACCCTTGGCATTGAATGGGAAAGGGAAAAGGGGTTTGTAAATAAACCTGAAAATTTCTTAAAAAATTTTGCCCCTTTCAGGGAAGAGGCCCCAAAAAAACTAAAGTAAAAGGAAAAGAGAATGCAGTAGCCAAATTTAAGAACAAAAAAAACCCTTACCCATTTGGGGAGTAAAAATGGCCGCAAGGAAAAGAGATAATCCCTAAAAAAAAAAATTTTTTTTCAAGTGAAAGGGCAGTTGTTTGCAAGTTTGAACAAAAGAAACCTCAGCCCAAAAGGGATGTGTAAAAATATCTGATGTGACAAAATATAAAAAACAAAGGAACCCGAAATAAAGATGATATGAAATACTATAAATGCCAGTACTCATACATGTGGAAAAAAATTAATGTGGGAAAAAAGTTTATTCCCCCGAGTGTGGGAAGGGGTTGCAGGTATCTAGTTTTGAATTAAAGGGGTGAGGTTCGACATAAAAGGCACTATATGGTTTGTGTAAGAGAAGAGATTTATAGGAGAAAAATAGATAAATATCAACATTTCAATTAAGAAATAATAGATTCAAAATAGAAAGATCTAACTCGTTTCTTCAGTCCATCAATCACTTTACAAGGATCAAGTAATAGGATAAGCACCCTTCTTGGAATGGACGCTAAAGGTAAGGAAGAGAGGATAATTCAACACCTGAAAAAAGGGGGGTACTATAAAATACAACAAGTAAAAAAAGTTTATCTCACAAGTCCCCTCAAATAAATCAGTGATGTAGTTTTGGGGGTAGAGATGAGTCCTTGAGGCTTCTAAGACTTCGACTTGTCCTCTGTGATTTAGGAGTTGTTGTAGGGAGTGGTGGTTCAGGGTTTTAGGAGATGCAGCTTTTGGTGGCCAAAAGTCAGGAGAAGTTGCAGCATTCAAATCAGGGAAGTAAATTTGCTCAAATCAAAGGTAGAGAGGAAGGTTGGAAGATCATGTTTTACATGGAGTGCGAATGGGAAACTACATCAATAAATGATATTACAGGATGGAATTACTGCTAGAAGAGGTTTGATTGTAGTGTGCATTCGTAGAGTACGCCTGAGAAGGTCAGGAAAGAGTCCCATTCTAATACCCTCACACATGACATTTTGCATAAGTTGAGCCGCATGATCTTCTCCTTCAGAGTGTAGTGATGGATCTTACAAGTAATGTTTCTGGGGGGAAAGGCATCCTGACTTTGGAGGCCAAACACATTGTGTGCCCTGGCAATTCCTCAGTTTTTCTCAGAATATAATTAGCCACTTTAGTTAGGGTGGGAATCGGCTCAGAGGTAAGAATTGTTTCTAATATTTCACTGGTTATGATTTTGAATTTGTTCTGACATAGTTGACTGCAGATTAGAAAGTTAATTGTTTATATCTTCTTGTGCATTCTATCTTTTGGACCTTGACCTAAAGGGCTGCGACATAATGTTTCATATCGAGCTTAGATGGGAGTAATGAAAGTAGAGCTCTCAGCTCTGGGTGAGCCTGTAGGGTGTTTAATGCATCTTCAGGAGGACGAAGGTTCGGTGGATTTGCGTTCAGAGTTTGAGGGCCAAGAGGTAATTTTTTTTCATTCAAAAAAAGGTTTTATTGAAGAAAAAGTGATATGCATAAGCAAGATATAACAATAGAGCTAGGTACAAGTTCTACAGCTGGCGTATGGCTGATTAAGCAATAGTCAGGTACAAAATGCACAGGCGTATGTGATATTATGGCATGCATATATAATGAAACTTCAGATTATGCCTAGTGCTGCGAGTACATACTCTAGCTAGATAGAGAGACAAAAAGTGCAATATAAAACAAGAGTTGTACCAGTTTTCAATAGTATTGATAACAGTGGAGTATCTACTTCTGCATTTCAATATACTAAACAATCAAGACACAAAAACTATCCAAGAACATAAACAAGGGGAACATTTTTCGGTCGGTCCCATATCCACCCCATGAGGGAATAGTCTAAAAAAAAGAAAACCTCTAACGGGGGTAGATGTGTGATTACCACCGTAGCTGCAAGAGCGATATAGGTCAGTATGGCAGAAAGAAAGCCAGTCTCCCCATATCTGTAAGTGTCTCATAGCTAGTTGGAGAGAGTCATAACGAAGCTCCTCCATCCGTTGGAGCATATGAACCTCCTGAAGCCAGGAGGATATGGTTGGACTTGTCGTAGAGAGCCACAATCTCGGGATAACCATTTTGGCTGCTAGAATCAAAAAAGGGAGCAGATGGGCCCTAAGGGAGGCTGTCGGGAGAGGAATGTCAAAAAGCAACAAGGTGGCGGGGTCATTTTGTATCCTCAGCCCTGTGATAGTTTGAATAAGTTCCAGCACTTTGCACCAAAAGGGTTGAATCAATGGACAACTCCACCATATGTGAGACATAGTACCAATATCGGCTTTACAGCGCCAGCCGACATTAGAGGCCTCGGGGTATATAGAGTGCAGGAGAGCCGGAACCCTGTACCATCGGGTAACAATTTTGTCATTTAATTCCTGGGCTTTAACCGTTATAGATGATTTGTGTATCAGAAAGAAAGCTTTATCCCAGTGTTCAGGTGAAAGTTCTCTACCCAGTTCCCTTTCCCACGCCTTGAGAGTATATGCTTTCCTGCTGGGCCTTTCAGACACCACCTCTCAAAAGTTGTATAAGGTCTATGCAGGTCTAAAGGGAGTCGATTAGCGAGATAGAAACTGCGGAGCTGATGATACCCTAGTCTAGGAAAGGCTGTCTGCAAGGGGTCACCCGTCAGCTCCTGGTACGATCTCAGGGCTCCCTCAGTGAGCATGCTACTGAAGAGCAAGGAAGGAACCTCTCCGCCCTGTAATTTAGTTATGGTCGAGGATAGGAACCTCGGGACCTTAGGATTACCGACCAGCAGTGTGAGGGGGCCACCCGGGTTGAACAAAGACATTGTAGAGGGGAATGATCTACAGACCGAGATGGAGATTCGGGTTATTAATGGGACATCATAAAGGAGTTTTTTTGGCAAATGTAGGGGCGGTAACCATGGCAGCGCAGCTGTGGGAGCTCCATATTCTAATGTTTCCAAATGAACCCATAATTTCGAGGGACTATTGTGAAAGGAATCCAGGGTACGGGTCATCACTGCCGCCAAATAGTAGGCTAGAGGGTCCGGGAGTGATAATCCCCCCTCCCTTTTAGGTCTCACGAAAATGGAGTAGGCCAGTCTGGGGTGCTTCTTGGCCCATACAAACTCAGAGAATAATTTTCGCAGAGTAGCAAAATAGATTTTGGGAAGTAAAATGGGGATGGTTTGGAATAGGTATAAGAGACGGGGTAGGATATTCATTTTTAATATGTTGATACGTCCGATCCAAGAAAAATCTTTTTTTTCCCATTTTAATAAATCCTGGGTGAGAATATTGAGCAGGGGTGCAAAGTTGAGCTCATAGATTTGGTTGAGGTTAGCAGGAATATGTATACCGAGGTATTTAAATGAGGAAGTGGCCCAAGTAAATGAAAAAGTGGATTTTAGTTGTGTTAAGATATAGTCTGGAATGTTCAAATTTAGAGCAACGCTTTTGGTCATGTTGACTCTATGATGGCTTAGCGAGCCATATTGCTTCAGCGCTCTGATCACCGCTGGCAGTGATTCCTGCGGGTTTGAGAGGTACAGTAGCAGGTCGTCCGCGAAGGCAGAATACTTGACCTGATGGTTAGAATGGTTGGAATGCCATGTATAGAGTCATCCGACCTTATCACTTGCATTAGATGCTCCATAACCAAGATGTAGCGTAAGGGGGACAAAGGGCATTCCTGCCTGGTACCATTGCCTATGACAAAGGGGGAGGAAAGTGAGCCATTGATGCAGATTTGAGCCTTAGGGAAGTGGTACAGTGCAATGATTCTGTTCATTATCGCCGGCCCCAGACCCAGACGCTCCAAGACTCCTTTCATAAACGACCAGCTCACCCGGTCGAAAGCCTTTTCGGCATCTAGTGATAAGAACACACAGGGAAGTTTGGTTTTCTGTATGTACTGGATTAGGGAAAAAGTTTTTAAGGTATTATCCCTCGCCTCTCTGGACGGCACAAACCCCACCTGATCAAGATGAATTAAAGAACCCAATAAGGGGCTAAGTCTCAAGGTGATCATTTTGGCAAAGATCTTGGCGTCCATGTTTATAAGAGAAATGGGCCGGTAGCTTTGGCATAGAGCTGGATCCCTCCCATCCTTCGGGATCACTGTGATGTATGCTTGCAGAAAAGCATGATCAAAGTAGGAGCCTGAAGATACCATATTAAAGGCTGCAAGGAGAGGGGGGGAAAGATTCTCACTCAGAGTTGTGTAAAATTTAGCAGTAAAACCATCAGGGCCCGGGGTCCTCCCAGATGGGAGGGTAGATATTGCCCTCTTAAGTTCGTCAGCTGTGAACGGCTCCTCCAGGGAGGCGAGGGACTGAGGATCCAGTGGCGGCAACGCCGTTTGCGAAAGATAACGTTGCAGAGAGATATTATAAGTCTCCGGGTCAGACAAAGTCTCCGGGTGGGGAAGATTATAGAAGTCAGAGTAGTATGTATGGAAAGCCTTTAAAATCTCCTCGGTCATCGAGGGGATGAAGAGGGAAGCCCTTTTATCATGAAGTGCCTAAACCAAACATCTGCCAGGTTTGTTACTCCAGGTATAGAATGAGCTGGAGTAAATTTGCTGATATCGTCTATGTTTATGCTCCATAAGCTGAAGGATTTCATGACGAGTCTGTATAAGATCTCTCAAGTCCGACTCTGAACTAGTAGACTTGTGAGCCGACTCGAGGGCACTTAAACGCGAGAGAAGGGCCTGCAGTTTATGAGACATTTCCCTTTTAAGTCTGGCTCCGTGCTTTATGAGAACTCCTCGGAGAACGCATTTGAGGGCTTCCCATGGAGTCTGAGGGGGTGTGGTGTCTGATAAATGCGTGAAGTGGAATGAGTCGATTGTGGTCTTTAAGTCCGACAGACAAAGAGAGTCAGATAAAAGAGACTCATTCAATTTCCAGGAAAAGGCTGGCCTGGTATAGTGCGGGAGGGTAACATCGCAATGTTCTGGGGCGTGATCTGAATATAAAATGTTGCCAATGGAGACTTTCATGACGTGAGGCAAGAGTGAGTGCTGAGGGAGAATATAATCTATGCGGCTATATGTACTGTGCGGATGGGAGAAAAAAGTATAATCACGATCCCCAGGGTGAAGAAGTCGCCAGATGTCTACCAAGTGCATGTCATGCAAAAGTTTCCGAAGCCTGTTCAGAGTACGCAAAGATATGAAAGAGTGGCCATTTGAGGTATACAATGCAGGGTTTAGGACCAAGTTAAAGTCACCGCAAAGAATAATCTGTCCTTGGGCAAAACAGGTGAGAGAGTCTAAAGTCTTAGTGAAAAAGGAGAGTTGCCCCGTGTTAGGAGCATATATGTTGGCAATTGTGTATATATGGCCCTGAATAGAGCATTTAACGAACAGAGACCGGGCATCACCGTCTGAGCTGACGTCTAGGATCTGGATCGGCAACGATTTGTAAGAGGTAATTTTTAACGGACTACCACCCGAGATAGGAGAGTCTGGGCTTTTGTGAACTTACAAACTTATGGGCTGCACTTTTAGATGACATTCATCTCCCTCGTGTGAAACTGAATACCTTGAGAGGAGTCCATACGTGAACAGGCATCAGAAGAGGGGGCCTTGTGGCTACCAATTTTACAAAGAATAGCGGTAGCACAACTAGATAGCTCTTCAGGAGCCCAGTTTGCTGAGGAGTCCATATATTCAGAAAGGGAATAATCATAAAACATAACGTTTATTTGATAAAAGTGTAAAAATGTGTAACCTTATTCATAAAAGTAAGGCACAGAATATGTCCCGTCAAAGCAACACAGAATATATATTGCACGGGCTTAACACAATTGGAGACAAAAAATACATGTGGAGAGCACTTTCAATAAAATACCCTAGGGAACTAGTAGCGAGGAAGGAGGTCGTCACGGCTGCCGTACAGTGGGTACAACCCGTACAACTGTACCGGGCCCGGGGGAAATAAAGGGCCCGCTTCAAGCAGGCCCGCTTATTTTATCTTGTGCTTTTTTTTTTTTCTCTCTCACTGTAGAGCATGGAGCAGCTGAGCGCCGCGCTCTACATGGTACCTGCCCCTGCCCGGGGCCGGCGGCAAGTGTACGGGGGGGCCAGCGGGGCGGTGCTGAAGGTCGTCAGTAATTATGCTCCAGTTATGGAACTTTGGGCTGGCTAACTTGACATAGGCTGCTATCATCACAGCAGGTACTGTTTTTTTGTCTTCCTAGTATTATATTTTGTGCCTGAATAGTTTTGACCACTTTAATATGTGACTTGTCCGCATGGATCATTTTTCTAAATTTTGTTGGTGACATATAATTTACTCCTAAAGATATAGTGCTACATTTTAACATCTCTTTGCACTTCTCTATCGCGTATTTATGAACATGTTTCACAATTTAAACTAGCAACCACGGTACTGAGTCCTTTATATTCCTTCATATTTCCCCCTAATTTGGCCATTGAGGAAATCTTGGGACTAATTGTGAGGGTCTACTAAAGCATTGTTAGTATCTTTAAGGGTTAGGTTCCTGACGGGGACGCCCTTGTTGGGGCGACTACCCTGTATTCTGTAGGCTAAAGTCAGTATATTAATTTATGCTAGTTCCCTAAGGTCTACTAAGGATAGTGCCCTCTATATGTGTTTTTCGTCTCCAGTTGTGTTAAGCCCGTACAATATATATTCTGTGTTGCTTCAACAGGACATATTCTGTGCCTTACGCCTTACTTTTATGAAGGTAACACATTTTTATACTAATATCAAATAAACATTATGTTTTATGATTATTACCTTTCTGTTGTATACTTTTAATCAGGTTTTTGTAGGGGTTTTAAAAGGGGCCAATTGTGGATATTTTGAGGAGTCCTTTGACAAAAATGTCAGTGCCCCACTCGGGAAATCAAAGATGGCACCTAAAAGGGGGTTTAAACTGTAAAGAGGCGTGGTGGGAAAGTACTTTGTTTCGCCTGAAAAGGGAAATTTTAGGATTTTAGCCATGCCCCCCAAGTAACTAGCACAAAAAAAAACAAATATAAAAATTAAAATTTAGGCTCTTCCAACTGGATAGTTCTTGCAGCCCTGTAAATTCCTTGATAAGCAGTCGCACAGGTCCGGCCCATGGCTTGCAGGCCCCCCAAAAAAACCCAAGTTTTTATGAAAAATAAGGACCAGGTTTTTTTTTATATAAAGGACGTTTTCTTTTTTGGGAAAAATTTCTGTACATACAAAAAACAAAAAAAACAACGTTTTTTTACAGCACTCTGTCCTTGTTCACAGGTGATCTTAAGCCCCCCAAGGAAACCTTTGGATGGGAAGCAAGTAGATGTATTGAAAAGGGTTTAAGAGAATGATGTGCTCCAGCAAGAGAAGGGAGCTGCCGCCTCTAATTTACTGAGTTCCGCAGTCTTGATACTGACCCTGCTTCCTTTTTGGTGACAATGATCCCTTTGCTGTCAGGGATCAGGAAGAAACAGGGGATTCAGCAGTTCCCCAGAGGTCGGGAATCGCTCTGAGTGAAGGTAGACATTGTGGTAAAACAATGTCCAAGTAAGTTGGAATCGTTCCTTTCCAAACCCCTTTGCGTAGACGCAGCTATATAAGAGGTCGGGCATGTGGCATGGTTGGGATCAGGATCAAGCTCGACAAAGGGAAGAAAAAGGGAGTGGAGAAATCTCTAAATTTGGGGGGGTTTTAAAGGGGTTTGTTTTTTAAAAATGTGGGTAGATAAAGGGGAAGAAATTTTTGTCCAGGAACCTTTCGCAAAGTGCTAGGGTTTTAGTAAAACCATGGGGGTGCCCGGGTTTGGGATTCCCCCCTTTAATTGTCAGGGGCTGTGGGTCCTGCTTATGATGTGTAGTCCTGCCCAGGTCAGTTTTTTGGGGGAGTGCACAAAATGTTTTAATGCGTGTTTTGGGGGAAGAGAGAGAATGAGTTGTAGGGGACAAGAGAGAGGAGAGACCCAAAAAAGGCTGTCTGGGACAGAGAGAGAGGACCGAGCTTCTGGGACAGAGAGAGAGAGCCCTGATCTGTCGGGGACAAAGAAGGAGAGACCGATGCTTTTGCTGGTACAAAGAGAGAGAGACCTGACGTGCTGGGCAAAAGAGAGAGAGCCCTGACTGTCTGGGAAAAAAGGAGAGAGACTGATGCTTTCTGGGCAAAAGAGAGGACCGATGCTGTGCGGGAAAAAGGGAAAGAGAGACCTGTGCTGGCGGGGGGACAAAGAAGAGAGACCTGATGTGTGCTGGGACAAAGAGAGAAGCCCTTTGGGGTTGTGTGCTGGGACAAAGAGAGAAGACCTGATGCTGTGCGGGACGGAGAGAGGAGACCTGTGAGTGTTTTGGGGGACAAGAAAATACTGATGCTGTGCGGACAAATAGAAACCCTGATTTGGCGGGGATGAGATAGAAAGATACCGGATTCTGTGCTGGGATGAGCGAGAGATACCAGATTCTGTGCTGGGACTGAGAGAGAAATATCTGATACTGTGCTGGGACAAAGAGAGAGAGACATGATGCTGTGCTGGGACAAAGGAGAGAACATGATTTTTGTGCTGGGAAAAGCAAAGAAATGAAATGCTGGGGGTTTGGGGGCAAAGAGAGGAACCTGGGGGCTGTGCGGGGGGAAAAAAGAGGAAGACCTGTGCTGTGTTTGGGGCAGAAGGAGAGAGACAGGGGGGGGCTTGGGAAAAGAGAGGGGGGAGACCTGATGCTGTGTTTGGGAAAAGGGGAGGGGAAACCTGTTTGCGGGTTTGGGACGCAAAAGAGAGACCTGTGCTGTTGGGGGGACCGAAAGAGGACTGATGCGTGATGGGATGGGGGAGGAAAAAAAGGGGGAGACACCTAATTTGCTGTGCTGGGATGAGAGGAGAGACCTGATCTTGCTGGACGGAGAGGGGAGGGGACACCTGATTTTGTGCGGGATGAGAGAGAGAGATACCAAATTCTGTGCTGGGAAGGAAGAGGGGGACCCCTGCTCTGTCTGGGGACGGGGAGAGAGACCCCCTGCTGCTGTGCTGGGAGGAAAAGGGAAAACCCCCGTCTTGCTGGGACGGAGAGAGGAAAACCCCTTTCTGCTTGCGGGGACGGAGAGAGAGCCCCCTGGCTTGCGGGGGGGCGGGGAGAAGGACCCCTGCTGCCTTTGCGGGACGGGGGGAGAGAAACCCCCTGTGCTGTGTGGGACAAGAAAGGGACCTGGCTGTGCGGGATGAGAAAAAGAAAAAACGGATTTGTGCTGGAGGGGAAAAGAGAGCAAAGATACCGGATTTGGTGCGGGGAATGAGAGGGGGAAATACCGGATTCGTGGGGGATGAGAGAGAGCATTTTAACTGTGTTGGACGGAGAGAAGCCTGATCTGTGGGGGGGACAAAAAGAGAGACTGATGCGGCTGGAAAGAGAGAGAACCTTTGCTGTGCGGGACTAGAGAGAGGACCTGAAAAAACTGTGGGGGGACAAAAAGAGAGACCTGATGCTGTGTGGGGAGGGGAGAGAAGAGGACCTGATCTATGCGGGAAAAGAGAGAGGAGACCTGTGCTGTACGGGACAGAGGAGAGGAGGACCTGATGTGTGCTGGGACAAGAGGAGAGACCTAAATTTGCTGGTGGGAAAAGAGGAAGACCCTGGCTGGCGGGGGGGACAAAGAGAGAGAGACCTGTGCTGTGCTGGGACTTTAGAAGAAGACCTGTGTTGGGGGGCTGGGAGGGAGAGAGAAAACCCTGATCTGTGCTGGGCAAGATAAAAAGTGGGGGGGTCCCGATTTTGGGGGGGATAAGTACCTGTTTCTGTGCGGGATGAATAAAAGATCCCGGATTCTGGCTGGATGGGGGAGAGATACCAGTTTCTTGGGGGGGACTGAGAGAGAAACATCTGATACTGTGCTGGGACAAAGAGAGAGAGACATGATGCTGTGCTGGGACAAAGAGAGAGAGACATGATGCTGTGCTGGGACAAAGCAAGAGAAACCTGATGCTGTGCTGGGACAAAGAGAGAGAGACCGGATGCTGTGTTGGGCAAGAGAGAGAGCCCTGTGCGTGATTGGGAAAAAGAGAGGAGGGGGGGCCCTGATGCTGTCGGGGACCAGAAAGAGAGACCTATGCTGTGATGGGATGGAGGAGAAGGGAAAACCAAATTTTGCGTGCTGGGATGAGGGAAGAAAAAGGGGTGATGCTGTGCTGGGATAAGATAAAGATACCTGATGCTGTCCTGGGACAAGATAGAGATACCTGATGCTGTGCTGGGACAAGATAGAGATACCTGATTCTGTGCTGGGATGAAAAGAGAAAGTACCGGATTGTGTGTAGATGAGAGAGCGAGAAACCGGTTTGGGGTGGATGAGAGAGGAATCGTTTCTGTGCTGGGAGGGGAGGGGAAGACTGATGCTGTGCGGAAAAAAAGAGGCCCTGATGCTGTGCGGGACAAAGAGAGGAGCCCGATGCGTGCTGGGACATAGAAGAGAGACCTGATGCTGGTGGGGGCAAAAAAGGAAGAAGACCTGATGCTGTGTGGGCCCAAAAGAGAGAGAACCGATGCTGTGCTGGGACGGAGAGAGAGACACCTGATACTATGCTCGGAAGGAGAGAGAGACACCTGATGCTGTGTTGGAAAAAGAAACAGAGACAGCTGATTCTGTTCTGGAATGAGAGAGAGAGACCTGATTCTGTGCTGGGATGAGAGAGAGATACTGAATGATGTGCTGGGATGGAGAGAGAGACACTGATGCGTGCTTACGGAGAGGAGACCCCTGTGCGTGCTGTACCTGATGCTGTGCGGGATGGAAAAGCCCCTTGGGCTGTGCTGATACGGGAGGAGAGACCCCGTCTTTGATGGTAAAAAAAAGGAAGAATTGTGCTGTGCTGGGGAGGAGAGAGAGACACCTGATGCTGTGTGGGATGGGGGAGAGAGACACCTGTTTTCTGTGTGGGATGGGGGAAAGGGGGAACCCAAATTTGGCTGAGGGGAACCTGATGCTGTGCGGGATAAGATGAGAGACCTGTGCGTGCTGGGACAAGATAGGGGAGACCTGTGTGGGAAAAATAAGGGGACTGATGCTGTGCTGGGACAAGATAGGAACCTGATCGTGCTGGGAAAGAAGAGGAAGATCTGTGCGGGAAAAAGAAGAAAACCCCATTTTCGTGGGAGGGGGAAGAGAGTACCGGATTCTGTGCTGGGACTGAAGAGACCGATCTGTGCTGGGACAGAAAGAGGACCTGAGCTGTGCTGGGACAAAAAGAGGGGCCCTGATGCTGTGCGGGGGAAAAAAAGGAGAGAGACCTGATGCTGTGCTGGGACAAGAGAGAAAGACCGATGCTGTGCGGGGACAATGAGAAGAGACCTTGTGTGCTGGGCAATAGAGAGAGACCTGATGCTGGTGGGACAATGGAGAGAGCCTATGCTGTGCTGGGACCAAAAAGGAGACCTGATGTGTGCTGGGACAGAGGAGAGAGACCCTGAGCTGTTTGGAAAAAAAAACGAGACAGTGTTTCTGTTCTGGAAAGGAGGAGAGACCTGATTCGTGCGGGGGATGAGAGAGAGATACTGAATGATGTGCTGGGTTTTGGAGAGGAAGACCCCTGTGCTGTGCTTGAGGGAAAGAGAGACAATTGAGCTGTGGGGGATGGAGAGGAAACACTTGATGCTGTGTGGGAGGGAGAGGGGACACTTGAAGCTGTGCGGGGTGGAGAGAGAGACACTTGATGCTGTGCTGGGTGGAGAGAAACCCCTTATGCTGTGCTGGGATGGGAGAGAGACCCCTGAGCTGGGGGCTGGGTGGAGGAGACACCTGCTGCTGGGATGGAGGAGAGACACCTGCTGCTGGGATGGAGGAGAGACACCTGCTGCTGTGCTGGGATGAGAGACACCTGCTGCTGTGCTGGGATGAGAGACACCTGCTGCTGTGCTGGGATGAGAGACACCTGCTGCTGTGCTGGGATGAGAGCACCTCTGCTGTGCGGGGTGAAGACCCTGTGCCCTTGCGGGATGAGAGGACCTGATGCTGTGCGGGGTAAGATAGAGGCCCTTAAGCTTGTGGGACAAATAAGATACCTGATTCTTGCAAGGGAAGGATGGGTTTTGGGGGAAAGAGAGGAAACGATCTGTCTGGAAGGGAGAGAGAAAAACCCTGATGCTGTGCTGGGACAAAGAGAGAAAACCTTGCTGTGCGGGGACAAGAAGAGACCTGTCTGTGTGGGGCAAAGAAGAGAAAACCTGATGCGTTGGGCAAAAAAGAGAGAGACCTGAGCTTGCTGGGGCAAAGAAAGAGAGAGACCTAAACTGTGGGGGGCAAAAGAGAGAGACTGATGCTGTGCGGCAAAGAGAGAGAGACCTGATGGTGCTGGGACAAAAAAAGAGAGAGCCCTGTGCTGGCTGGGACAAAAAAGAGAGAGACCGATGCTGTCTGGGAAAAAGAAAAGAGAGACCTGATGCGTGTGGACAAAGAAAAAAGGGGAGACCTGAGCGGCTGGGACAAAAAAAGAGAGAGCCCCTGATGTGTGCTGGGACAAAGAAGAAGGACCTGATGCTTGCGGGGAAAAAAAAAAAGGGACCTGATCTGTCCGGGGGACAAAAAAAGAGAGGACCTGTTTCTGTGCTGGGAAAAGAAAGGAGAAAACTGATGCTGTGCGGGGAAAAAAAAGGAGAACCTGATCTGTGCGGGGAAAAAGGAGAGAACCTATGCTGTGCGGGGACAAAGAAAGAGAAAACCCTGATGCTTTGCGGGGACAAAAAAAGAGAAACCCTTAGCTTGGGGGACAAAGAAAGAGGAACCTATGCTGTGCTGGGAAAAAGAGAGAGACTGATGTTGGGGGGAAAAAGAAGAAACCCTGATCTGTGCTGGAATAGAAAAGAGAAATTCTGTTCTGGCGAGAGAGAGAACCTGTTCTGTGCGGGGAGAGAGAGAGGAACTGTGCTTGCTGGGGGAGGAAAAGCCCCTGTCTGTCTGCGAGGGAGAACCGTGCTTTGGAAAAAAAGAGAACATTTGTGCTTGCTGGGGAAAAGGGAGACACCTTGCTGGCTGGGAGAAGAAGACCTGATGTGGGATAAAAAAGGGAATACCTTTCTTGCTGGGAGAGAAAGAACCAATTCTGTGCTGGGCGGAGAGAAAACCCCTTTGCGGTGGGGAGGGAGAAGAGACCCTGCGCTGTGCGGGGACGGAGAGAGAGAAAACCCTCTGCTGTCTGAACGGAGAGAGAGAACCTGCTGCTGTGCTGGGAGGGAAGAGAGAGACCCCTTCTTTGGGGGACGGAGGAGAGGGAACCCTTTTTTGCTGGCTGGGACGGGGAAGAGGACCCCTGTTTTGTGCGGGGACGGAGAGAGAACCCCTGATTATGTGTGGGATGAGAGAGAGTACAAAATTCTGTGCTGGGAAAGGAGAGGACCCCCTGCGCTGTGCTGGGCGGAGAGAGGGCCCCCCTGTCTGGTGGGAGGGAAGGAGAGGACCCCTGCTGCTGTTTTGGGAGGGAGAGAGACCCCTGCTGTGTGCGGGAGGAGAGGAGACCCCGCTGCTGTGCGGGCGGGAGGGGAGACCCCTGCTGCGTGCTGGGACGGAGGAGAGACACCTGCTGCTGTGCTGGGGGGGGGGGAGAGAGAGAACCTGCTGCTGTGCGGGAGGAGAGAGGACACCGTGCTGTGCTGGGCGGAGAGGAACCCCTGCTGCTGTGCGGACGGAGAAGAGACCCCGGGTTGCTTCGGGGAGGAGAGAGAGACCTTGCTCTGTGCGGCCCCGAGAGAGAGCACCTGCTGCTGGCGGGGGAGAGAGAGACAACTGATTTTGTAGGGAGGGAGAAGCGACGCTGATTCTTTGTGAGGGGGGGAGAGGGGACCCCTGATCTGTAGGGGGGAGAGAGATGATGCTGTGAGGGGGAAGAGATGTAGGTTGGGGGATTTTAGTGGTAGTCCCATGAAAAAACACAATGTACGCACAGTCCCCGAAAAACCAACTGTCAGTCCCATACACAATGTTTTGTGGATAGTTGACAGTCCTTAAAACATAACTTGCAGGCCTATGAACACAAAAGTTCTGCAACAGAGAGAGTGTGCAGATCCCATGTAAAACATAAACAGAAAGTGTGTAGTTTGTATCAAACCTTTCACTTTTTGTGCAGTCCCTGTAAAACAGTCATAAAAGATCAGTTTATAGTTTTTTTGCGGACCATTAACTGTTATGGCAGTCCCCCTGTAATAAACTGCAGGATACAACATGGAAAGAAAATATCCCCAGTTTTCCAGAGCCCGAATGTAAAGCCCATTTAGTTACAAAGTATGTAGAGAGAACGAGAAATTTCATGTGTAGCACTTAACTTTTCACTTCCAATGATTTCTAAGTCAAGGTCTACAAACATGGAATAAGTGGTTTTTTAAACGGTTTTAGTATTTTGGAATATGCTGAAAATCCAATGGTATACTGTGCTGCATAGACAGCAATGAAAACCCCATACTATAGTCTATAATGCACAAGTTGCATTTAAAATCCGGTGGAATATGCAACATTTGCATATTCTGTGGGATTCCTGGCGGATTGCCGTCAGATTCCCGTACATTCAATCTTACAGGCCGGCAGCAAATCCGAAAAACCAACTGTGGCTTTTGCATAAATCTGAGCCATAAACAGCGGTCATGCTATGTCAACATGCTGTCGTATTTTGGATGGCATTTTGTCATTTGCTGTGTACACACAGCCCTTTGTCTGGGCAGCTGAGAATCTCTCCCTTCCCCCGTTACAACAATGAATCACAGGAGCTGCACACAGTGGGGGGCATGTCTGCAAAGAGAGAAGATACTCCATGCGGGAGGGGGAAAAAATGCCCCCCCTTTCACAAGCCTGCTTGGGAAACCCGAGAAAAGGCTGTCAATGTGTAGTTAGAAACCCCTTTGGGTTTTTTAAACCCTTGAACCCTTTTTGAATCTCCTGGGTTCCCTAACAAGCCTTTGCCTTAAATTTCAGGGTCCTGCAGGAGTCAAGGGAAATAATCTTCTCTCTTACGGGGAAACCACACCTCCCTATTAATTTTTTTATGTAAATTTGGGGTCCAGTCAGGAGTAGATTATAAAGGCGGAAAAGTATCAATTCTTTTTTTTATCTGTCCCCGTTTTTTTGTTAAAAATGAAAAATAAAAAAGGTGCTTTCAATAATGCAACCTTTTAATTTTCCCCAAAACCGGGTTGCTTTATACACCTTCTGTCCCCCCTCATCCCCCCTCTTATGGAAACATTAGTGGGGCCCGATTGTATGAGCTGGACAGCACCTTAAAGCACGTCTTACAGGGTTCTTTATATTCTCCATTGGGCATTTGTTGGTAAGGTGGTGCCGGGACACTGAGACATGCCCGTATAGATTCGACCCCCAAACAGAAAAGTAAAAATAGCTAAACATCGCCTAGTGGCCCCAAATCACAATCTATCGTCTTGCTCAGAGCCTACTGTTAAATTTTTAAACAGTTTTACCACCACTGACCCGCCTTCAATTGGTATGGGTATTTCTTATAAAGAAATTTTAATAAATTAGCAATCAAATTTTAAGGTTTTATTTTACCAAAAATAATAAAAAAATCTGTTTCAAAATTATTGGCAGGGTGGACTTTTTACCAGGATAAATCATCAGTTTTAAAAAAAGATGGTGGTATCACACAATCACTATGAAGGGTGCTATTTACCAGACTACCTCAGCCCTTCCCTCCAAAGATCTGTCTCTGATTCTCACAATTATTGAGCAAAATAAAGTCAATAAGGGTGTAGAAATCAAAAAATTAACCAGGGGAGAACCAATTTTTATGTTCAGAATGTGGGCAAAGGTTTTTAGAAAAAAAATCTTAATAGAATGAAAAAACCCCACAGAGTGAAATCATATTTAGTTCAAAAAGTGGCAAAAGTTTTGTCAGAAAAACACATTTGATAAAAATAAAAAACGCACACAGGGGGGAAAGCCATTTTCATGTTCAGAATGTGGGGAAAAGTTTTTCTCAGAAATACATCTTGATAAACATAAAAGAACAACACAGGAGAGAAACCATTTTATGTTCAGAATGTGGAATATGTTTACGGTAAAATCAAATTTCTTCAACATGACAATAACTCACACAGGGGACAAATTTTTTCATGTTCTGAATGTGGCAAATTTGTTTTACTCAGAAATAGGCATCTTCTTCAACATGAAAAAACTCATAAAGAAGAGAAGCCATTTTGTGTTCAGATGTGGCAAATGCTTTATGTCAGCAGTAGATCTTAATTGACATGAAAGGAAACCCAGGAGGAGAGAAACCATTTTCATGATTCAGAATGTGGCAAAATGTTTTATATTAAATCAACGTCTTGTTAAAAATGAAAAAACTCACATTGGAGAGAATCCATTTTTCCATGTTCAGTATGTGGCAAATGTTTTATGAGAAATCCAATCTTTATAGCTTGAAAGAATTCTCACAGGGGTGAAGCCATTTTCATGTTCAGAATGTGAAAAATGGTTTACTCAGAAATCAGATGGTGATAGACTAATGAAACCATACAGGAGAGAAGCCATTTTTCATGTTTCAGAATGTGGCAAAGGTTTTACTCGTGAAATCAGATCTTGGAAGACATAAAGGAACACAACGGGATGGTGAAAATTTTCATGTTCAGAATGTGGGCAAATGTTTTACTGAGAAATCATAATCTTTATAAACAAGTAAATGTAACTACAATAAAGAATTAAGCCATTTTCATGTCAGTATGTGGCAATATTTTTAAGTCTTTAAATCAGATCTTGATAGACATTGAAATAATTTCAAACAGTTGACAAGCCATTTTCATGTTTTGATTGTGGCAAAGTTTTGTTTTGAAAATCAGTTCTTGGAAGACATGAAAGAACTACACAAGGAGTGAAGCGCCATTTTCATGTTCAATAAATTGTGACAAATTTTTACTCAGAAATGGATTTCTTCAACTGAAAAGAAACTTGTGTCGGCGCTGCAAGGAGTGAAGCTCATTTTTTGTGTTCAGATGTGGTAAATGCTTTAGTCTGAAATAGCCTTGATTAGACATGAAAGAACCACACAGGAGGAGCGAAGCAGCAATTTCTAGTCGAATGTGGCAGATGCTTTAGTAGAAATCAGACCTTGATAGACATGAAAGATCGCCAACCGGAGAGAACCTTGTTATTGAAAAATAAAAAGTATGTAATTCATTGTAACATACTATTAAGTGATGTGGTGTTTTGTCTGTAATGCATAGCAAATGACATAAAAACAAATATATGGAAAAAAAACTACGAATATTTTTTGTTTATGCATGATTTCACCCTAAAAATAAAAGACAATAATATCACATAATTCCAGATGGTTACTCAAAAAAATCTTTATCTTGTGTGCTTGAAACAGAGACCACATACGGCTACTCGTGGAGAATAAAGAAGGTCTATTGGAGTCAAGGACATATTGCCATAAAAATGTATTTTGTTAAGTGTTTTTGTTTTGCATAAAATCGATCACAGAACAAAGTCTATATGTATTTATACCTCCGGTGAACAGAAAAAAAAAATTAAAACTGTAAGAAAAACTGTTGGTCTGATATTGCTCGTGCTTGTTTCTATTTCCCCAGGAAAACTGTTATTAAATCCCTGTTTTTAACCGAAAAAGGGGTGTCATTGAACTTTATGTCAATGGAAAAATTTTAAGTGATGATTTCTGGAAGGGGGGAAGGATAAAGGGAAAAAAAAATGCTATCCTTTTATAGAGGAGCTATCACCACAGAGCATCCCAAGTTTATTACACGGGGGGAAAGGAAATAGAACAAACTTAAATAAAAGCCTGGGGAAGAAAGGTGCCTATAAGTACAGTCATTATTGTTTGAGAGAACCACTATAAACACTCATAAGCGCAAATTTTTAGATTATTTTTCTGCACACGTCCATAAACTAGTCCCCCTGATTCTAGACCTGTGTCACTGCAGATCCCCCTTATAAGGAGCAGGGTCACCTCTCACAGCCCTCCTTTTTGGTTTATTACGAGTCGTGTATCGACCCCCGAAAATTCAACAGTGCTAACTTTTTGGGCTGTACTTAGGCCTTTTATATGTAATATTGTGCCCCGATATCACTAATCCATTGTAATACCAAATTTAAAATTATCCATTTTATTTTAACCTATCATGTTTAATATTATCAATGAATTGATGTAATCTAACCCATAACTCCTTTAGGGCCCGCTACACTGCACTGGTTTTGGTCAGTTTTTTTAAGTGGATTCGTATTTAGAATCCCCAAAATTCCGACTAAAACCCAAACCCAGGACCCAAAAAAAAATCTACACAGCTCTAAAATTTTTTTTTTTTGATTTTTAAAAAACTTAGAACATTTCTAAATCCATCAAAAAAAAAAGTTCCGCAGCTATCCCCTTTTGGGATCCCCAAAAAACACACATTACCATCAACGCACGGGGAATAAAATACCCCAAAATTTACAAACTTAATCATTCTGCAAAAAACCACCGCTAAGATAAACGAGTCCAATAAATTCCTATTAAAACTTTACTCTTTAATTACCTCTTCTTAAAATTCCATAGGTTTACATTTTTTATAAAAATAATCTTTATTTATAAGCCCAAAAAATTTCCCCACACTTTACAATGTAGAGGAGAAATACAGACAAAAACCCAAAAACACACGTAGAAACTACTGACAACAACACAAGGAGTGAGGGCCCTGCTCGCAAGAGCTTACAATCTATGAGGGTGCCTGGGGGAGAAGTGCTAAATTTACAATGGGCCAGCCTTGTTTCATAAATATGGGGTAGTTTACATAAAAATTGGGTGAACCTGCCACCTGGAAGAACATCTATATACAGATAAGTGGCCTTTTGAGTGCCCTAGTGTAGGAGTGACAGAAGCGTGTGTGATAGAAGGTGTGGGTTAGCAATTAGGGATTTTGGTAGGCCTGCCTAAGAAGATGTTTTTTCAGGATACTCTTAAAACTGAGAAGGCTAGGATTATGCCTGATGGTACGTGGTAGGATGTTCCAGAGAATCGGTGCAGTATGTGCAAAATCTTGAAGACGGGCATGGGAGGTTCGGATGATGATGTGTAGTTTGATGTCGGTATTCACTTACGTCCACACTGACACGTTTCTGGAGAATCCCGACACATTAAGACACATAACGGCGGATTCTAGTTCAGTTCAATGTACTAGGACCAGCCAAAAACTGACCGCACAATCTGCGGCAAAAATCGCAGTAGTCGCGATGGTAAAATACCGTTGGGTTCTATAACATTGCCATGTAGACATAGACTTAGAAGTTTTTTCATCAAAATAAATTGGGAGAATAGTTTGTTTAATTAGGCGAAATAGGACCTGGGAAGGAGTATAGGAACTGCCTAGAAGAGATAAAGTAGTTGGGGAAACACTGACCTTGCTAAAAGTTTTGGTAAGGTCAGAAGCAATATGGACACGAGAAGGAAAAGAACTGTTACCTTTTAAGTTGCGTGACTAAATTATCAGGAAGATTAAAATTTAAAGCTACACCTTTTGACATGTTAATTTTGTAGTTACTAAAGGAATCAAATTCAGACAAAATTTTTCTTGCAGAAGGTAATGAAATAAGGGGTTCAGATATATATATCACTAAATCATCTGCAAAAGCAGAATGTTTGACCTGACCATTACCAATGGGGCTACTTGTATAAAAGTGTTAAAACGAATAGCCTACATCACATGTTCCTTGAATAGAGTATAGAGTAAAGGGGACAGAGGACATCCCTGTCTAGTACCATTGTTAATAGTGAAAGAGGCAGATAATGCTCCATTGATGAGAATTTGTGCTTGGGGAGAGTATAATGCCATAATTTTGTTCAGAAGAATTAGACCCAGAACAATGCTCCTCAGAACGCCTTCTAGAAAAGACCAATCGACACGGTCAAAGGCCTAATGATAGTAAGATACAGGGTAAGCCTGAGTTGAGAACCTGGTTAATTATTGAGAAAGTTTTCAGGGTGTTGTCTCTCTCCTCTCTACAGGGGACAAAGCCCACCTGGTCAACATGAATATTCCAGTAAAGGGTTCAATCTCAAGGTGATCAGTTTGGAAAAGAGCTTATCATCAGTATTTATTAAAGATATAGGGCGATAACCTTGACAGAGAGCTGGGTCTTTGCCCATTTAGGCATAACAGTTGTATGGGCTTTTAACAATGCCAAATGGAGATTAACTGGTAACTGTATTGAATGTGTTGAAAAGGGGGGCCAGATAGATTGTCTAATAGGACTTTATAAAATTTGGCATCAAGACCCAGGCTTTTACCCGCTACTGCAAAACCAAGCTGTAAATGGTTCCTCCGAAGAGGCAATAGATGAGGCAGGAAGAGAAGGAAGGGCTAGATTAACAAGATAGGCTTGAAGTGAAGAAAGGTCAGTAGTGCAAGATGCTCGAGCATTTGGAGGAGAGAAATTCTGAAGGTTGGAGTAATAATTATGAAAGGCCGATAAAAATGGATGGATCCTTACTCAGCACTTTTGATTAAGGGGACAAAGAGTGAAGCCGTTTTATCATGTAGAGCTCCAACTACAGAAGGAACTAGCACACATTTGTCTGTATCTTTCATGTTTGGGCTTCATGATTTGGAGAATTTTATGATACAACTGAATGAGTTCACTAAGATCTGACTACAAACCAGACTCCTTATCAGTGGCTTCCGAATATTCAGCTTTGTTAATAGAAATTGAAGCTTTTTATATATTTTTTACATTTATACAGGATGGTGAATGTAAGGGACAAACATGTTTTAAAACATGTAGGTGTGAGCATTGATTTTCATGGCAATACATTGTGTTGAGCTCATCTAGACACTGAAGAACCTAAGCCTCGTATATGCTTATCTTTTGCTTACAGGTCCACATTTTGTTGCAGGAGTAGAGGACGCAATTATTCCAAAAAAATATCTATTTTGCAGACTTACTGTGAGACAAACCATGATGTACTTAAAATGGAAAAGAAATAGTCATCTTTAAGTAAAAAAGAGAATTGGTTCAGGGGGCAGTACTGCATCACCCTAGTCTATGTCCCAGGCCTGCTCCCTGTATCTGGAAAAACTTGTTAGTGGTCTGTTTAGAACCAGTGAAGGCTCTGAGCCATTTACCAGGTTCTCCGATCCAGCGAACGCTTCTGAGCAGCTTCACAGTAGGCTTTTTGGAGAAGATTGATCACTGAATGTGGATCATCACTTTTCATGCCACTACTGGACATGATCATATAGGCACCAGCCTCTGCACAATGGTGAATATTCTAGATGGAATGTATCCACTTTTAAAAACTGCCCATTGGGTTTGTGGCGATGTTTAATCAGATTGATGTGCAGCAACAAAAGTGAGAACGAAGAATTGTGGCTCAGGAAGACATAGGGAATCCGAAAAGATTAACTTATTCAGTCTCCATTAGAAAATTGGACATTTGTAATCTGGAAGAGCCAGGTCACAATGTATGGGGGCATGGTCAGAGTGCAGGATATTACCAATTATAGCGCCGGCAACAAAAGAAAGAAGGGAATGTTGTCGAAATATATTGGAAGGCATGGAGAAAAATGTGCAATCTCAATCAGAGGGATGCATAATCCTCCAGATGTCAGTTAATTGCATATCATATTAATCCTATTGAGGGTACGAAACACTATTGAAGGGTGACCAGTAGAGGTATCTATGAAAGGATTAAGTGCCAGGTTAAAATCGCCACATTAGATTATGCAATTTTTGATTTTGATTAGGAGCATAGATATTGGTGAATATATATGTTTGACCATGTATGTCACATTTCACAAAGAGCACTCGAGCGTCATCATCTGAGAGTAAAGTCACTTAACATAGATAAAGACTTAGGGAAAAAAAATGACAACTCCATTAGTTTTAGTAGAGATACTACTTCTTTAGTACCAGACAGGGCAATATTTATTTCCTAAGGATTGCATATGTGATCTGAGCTGGTGGGTCTCCTGTAAGCAGACTATATGAGATTTTTGTTTATGTAGGTGGTACAAGATCTGCAATCTCAGTGATATTAAATCCCTTTACATTAAGGAATTAAATAATTCCAATGTTAACCATTAAATGGTGACATATACCAATGAACTAAAATATCACATCCAATAGTTGTATAAGTTGGTGACATTGGCGTTGACTGGGAAGGTAAAGGGATTAGTAACATAAACCTGAAAATGCTTGTGGCTATCAATTTTATAAAGAATATGGGTAGCACCATTAGATCAGGAGCCCAGTTTGCTGAGGAGTCCATAGGACCCCACTCTGGAATCAAAGATGGCACCTGAAAAGTGATTAACTAAGAAGAGTCAGTGGGGGGAAAGTCCTCTGTTCTCTGCACTGACATAGGAAATGTAGGAGTTTTATGCACATAACCTCTGGCACTGAGGAAGCAAGTAGATGTATGGAGACCGGAGTCTTAAGAGAATGAAGCGCTCCAGCGAGAGAGGGGAGCTGCCTCCTCTGATTTACTGAGTTCCACAGTTCTTGACACTGACCTGCTTTCTGTGTGTGATGAGAGAGTTCTCCATCGCTGTCAGGTGATCGGGAAGCCACAGGGGATGCAGCATTCTCACCAGACGTCAGAGAATTGCTGCTGAGTGAGAGGGTAGCACGGTTGGGAGAAGCAATATCCTCAGATAAGCTATGGAATCATTCCTTTCCAATCACTTACAAGGGTGAAGCCAAGTAAGATGGCGCTGGCATGTGGCATGGCTGGGAGTCAGGATCAAGCTCTGACAAAGGGAAGAAATTAGAGATGGAAAAATCTCCTAGATTGGCAGCCTTAGCAGTCTTAGGACCCTTTTTGGATCTTCTGGATTCCATAACATTGATGCTTTGCCTTAACTTTCAGCGGTCCTACAAGTCTTCTCTCTTACATGGAAAACCACTCCTCCCTGATCCATTTTTTATGTAGATTTGGCTAAAGTCAAGAGTAGACTATAAAGGCTGGAAAAGTATCAATAAATTTTTTATGCGCTCCCAGTTTTCTGTTAAAAATGAAATAAAAACTAAAAAGGTGCTTAGTATAATCCAACCTTACATTGGCCTCAAAGTCATGACCGTTTCATACATGTCCATTCTGCTCCTGCCCTCAGCCCTGCTCTGTACTGGAGTGCATGTAGTGGTCGGGAATTGTATGAGCCTGACACCACCTAATAGCACCGGCCTCTTTATCATTCTCCATTGGATAAAGTGGTGACAGGCACACTGAGACATGACTTGTTTAGATTCTGGCCTGAAGACAGAAATGTAAAACAGCTAAGATCAGCCTAGTGGTCTAACATCAAAATCCATTGGTTCTTGCTCAGGGGTATACTGTTACATTTTACCACCACTGACTCTGCCTTGCAATTAGTATGGCCATTCTTATAAAGAAATGTTATAAAATATCAATAAAACTTTTAAGGTTATATTTATCAAAAATAATAAAATCTGTTTCATTCTTGGCAGGTGACTGTACCAGGATATCATCAGATTTTAAAGCAGATGATGGTGGTATCATACAAGACATATATGAAGGGCATGCTATTTATCCAGACATATCCTCAGCCCTTCCCTCCAAAGATCTGTCATCTGATTTGTTTAAGCAGGTCCTATGTTCTGAATCATCACAGACCATTGAGCAAAATAAAAGTCACATAAGGGGTGTAGAACATCAACAATGTCACACAATGTCACTTGATAGACATGAAAGAGCTCACGTAGGAGAAAAGCCGTATTCATGTTCAGAATGTAGCACATGTTTTTCTCGAAAATTGAGTCTTGAACAACATGAAAGAACTCACACAGGATTGAAGCCATTTTCGTGTTCAAAATGTGGCAAATGTTTTGCTCAGAAATCAAGTCTTGATAAACATAAAAAAACTCACACAGGAGAGAAGCCATTTTCATGTTCAGAATGTGGCAAATGTTTTGCTCAGAAATCAGATCTTGATAAACATAAAAGAAATCACACAGGAGAGAAGCCATTTTCATGTTCAGAATGTGGCAAATGTTTTTCTCAGAAATCACATCTTTTTCAACATGAAATAATTCACACAGGAGAGAAACCATTTTCATGTTTAGAATGTGGCAAATGTTTTGCCCAAAAATCACACCTTCTTCAACATGAAATAATTCACACAGGAGAAAGGCCATTTTTATGTTTAGAATGTGGCAAATGTTTTAATATGAAAACAAATCTTGATAAACATGAAAGAACTCACACAGGAGTGAAGCCATTTTCATGTTCAGAATGTGGCAAATGTTTTTCTCAGAAATCTAGTCTTTATAAACATGTAAGAACTCACACTGGTGTGAAGCCATTTTCGTGTTCAGAATGTGGAAAATTTTTTCCTCACAAATCACAACTTCTTCAACATGAAATAACTCACACTGGAGAGAAGCCATTTTCATGTTCAGAAAGTGGCAAATGTTTTAGTCAGAAATATTATTGTGATAGACATGAAAGAACCCACACAGGAGTGAAGCCATTTTCATGTTCAGAATGTGGCAAATGGTTTACTCAGAAATCAGATCGTGATAGACATAAAAAAACCCATACAGGAGAGAAGCCATTTTCATGTTCAGAATGTGGCAAAGGTTTCACTTTGAAATCAGATCTTGGAAGACATGAAAGAACCCACACGGGAGTGAAGCCATTTTCATGTTCAGAATGTGGCAAATGTTTTACTTATAAATCAGATCTTGATATACATGAAAGAATCCACACGGGAGAGAAGCCATTTTCATGTTCAGAATGTGGGAAAAGTTTTAGGAGCAAATCAAGTCTTGTTAAACATAAAAAAACTCACACAAAAGACAAGCCATTTTATTGAAACAAAAGTATTTCATGATTGTAACATACCTATCAGTAGATTTGGTGTTTCTGTAATTGCAAGGCAAACGTCATAAAATAATAAGAAAAATGCAGAATTTTTTGTTTACAATCACTTCACCCAAAAAATAAAATATAATTAATAAATCCCATAAACCCAGATGGTGCCAAAGAAAACTTTATCGTGTCCTGCTTCCAACAAGACCACTGTCACGGTTCATACCACGGCTCCTGCATGCCCGTATCCCAGCCACTGCGGCAGCATCCTCCAGTGTTCCTGTTTGTTACTTGCCTGTCTGTGCTCCTGTCTGTGCTTCAATGCCGGCAGATATGAGTCTGCCATTCTTCCTCTGGCTCCCTGGCATCAAGTGTGCGCACATGCACCTCTTAGGGGCATGCGGGGCACTGCTCGGTATTTAAAGGGACAGTCTCCGAATTTCCTGTTCTGTGGCCCCTGGCTACTTAAAGAACATCCTGCCCTTGCTGCTGGTCAGTTCGTTGGTGTCCTCCTTTAGAGCTTGACACCTGTCTGCTGTGCTCTTGCTGATTTAACCCTTGTGTTACCAGTGTTCCTGAGTATCTGTGTTAACTCTGCGCTCTGCGTCAGTGTACTTGTTCCCTGTGCACCTGGGCGCAATACTTCTGCCATACCTCTGCAGCATCTGCTCTGCTATGTTCCTGTCAAAGCAATTCCACTGGGGCCAATATGCTTTCCAGTTCCGCACTTTGGCTTCTGAACTTGCTTGGAACAATGAGGCCCTTGTTGCTGCATTCTGAGGGGGCCTCGCTGGGCATATCCAGGGTGAACTGGTTGGTCGTGACCTACCTTCTACCATGGACCAGCTCATCGCTCTGGCTACCAAGGTCGACATACGTTTTTGCTGAAACAGAACTAAAGCTTTTCCAGAAACTAATGCCCTTCCATCCTTGCAAGCCTCCGCCTCGCCTTGTACCTGCACCCCCAAGTCAAACCTCAACAGACACCTGCATTCTCTCGAGATGAATCGTGCTCATCTAAACCCGGAGGAACGCACTCGAACTTGTGTCTATACTGTGGCAGTGCCAAGCACTACCTGAAAAACTGCCCAGTCTGCCGAGCTGCACCCCGAAAATCCCAGTGACATGGTGTTGTGGATGAGGTTAACCCTGTATAAAGATGCTTCCGCTCCTCGTCTGACCACTCCGGTCATTCTCAGTTTTGATTTCAGTACTGAATATCAAGTTCATGCTCTTCTGGACTTTGGTTCGTCTGAGAACTTTATCCACCCATCTCTGTTAGACATGTATTGCCTGCCTGTCTCCTGTCTGGATAAACTGCTGTGTTTCTCCACCATCAATGGGGAGATCCTGAAAGAACCAGTGTGTTACCGTACCAAGCCTTTGTCTCTGGAAGTTCCCACCACGAGGAAATCTGGTTCTACATTCTGCCACAGTCTGCTACTGTCCTGCTTGGTCTTCCGTGGTTCCAGTGCCACTGCCCATCCTTAGATTGGAAAATAGGTGAAGTTGTCCAGTGGGGCGAGCTATGCTATTCCCACTGCCTCAAGTCTGCCCATCCAGTGCAGTCCCGCCCGCCCGTTTCTCTGCCCGTTTCTGCTGTTCTACCTGTTGGAAGAGCCTCAAGCGCAAGGAGCGCCCCTGAGGTTTCAAGACATCTCTGATTCCCATTCACCTCTCCCCCTGCCTACTGTTTCTGCTCCCCAGGTCCAAGAAGTTATCCAGTACTCTTTTGACACCTCCTTTTAAGACAGTTCTTGGGATATCGAGGAGGTGGTTACCCTTGGTTGTTTTGTGGGTACCTTGTTAGCCCAGAGGGGAGGGCTTAAGTGGGGGTGTACTGTCATGGTTCATGCCGCGGCTCCCGCACGGAGCTGCGGGCATGCCCGTGTCCCAGCCGCTGCGGCGGCATCCTCCAGTGTCCTTGCTTGTTACTCACCTGTCCCGGCTCCTGTCTGTGCTTCAGTGTCCCAATTTCCTGTTCTGTGACCTCTGGCTACTTAAAAAACTTCCTGCCCTTTCTGCTGGTCAGTTTGTTGGTGTCCTTCCTTAGACTTTAAGTCCTGTCTGCTGTGCTCTTGCTGATTTAATCCTTGTGTTACCAGTGTTCCTGAGTAGCTGCGTTAACCCTGTGCTATCCAGCATACCTGTTCCCTGCTGTTCCTGACGTTGTGTTCGTCTGTTATTGCCTGCTGTTAACTGCTGTTGTATCAAGTCTGTTACCTGCCTGGGACTCTGCTACCTGTCTACAGCTACACCTGCTGTGACCTGTCCCCATTACCGGTGTCATGTTGGCTACCACCACAAGTATCACCATCTACGCTCGTGGTGGCCCAGAGGATCCGCTTACCCAGCGTTTCTAGCCACCTGCGCTAGAAACCGTGGCAACTGCATATGGCTACTCTGATGTAAGCATAAAGAAGACTATGGGAGTCAGGACTATCAAGCCTTTTGTCACCCCAACTGTTTTGAGATGTATTGATGCCATCAATTTTCTAAATGAGTGATGTTTTCCAAATAAAATGGATAAATGTCTAACTTTCACCTTCTGAACTGTGTTCTACGCTCTGTTCTGAATAAAATATGGTCATAAGAGATTTCCAAATCATCACATTCTTGTTTACTTTACATTTTACACATTACTCCAACGTTTTCGGAACTGAGGGTTTTATAAATTACTTTATTTTGGTTATATCAATGTTTATTACAGGAAACATACAAAATACAAGGATATATTGTAGTAAATAGTTACAGCAAGAAAATTTAAACCAAACAGCTGATACACTTGATACAAGTCAACAAAAATTACCTATAGACTTATCCACAAGTATCAAGATCTACATCCTCAAATTGAATCAAAAAGGGTGCGCTAAACAACAATAAATGAGTCAAAGACAATAACAGGAGAAGAGACTGTAAAATCATGGGTGTAACTATAGGCATAGCAGTTATAGTAACTGCTACAGGGCCCTGAGGTTGAGGGGGCCCCACTCAGAAACTAGAATATTGTTCATTTTTGTAGGAAACAGGTAGTTGGCTTTCTGCTATATAGTATTATCAGTATTATGTTTTAGTTTACTGTCATTAGGTGGTGGGGTACCATCTCATTTTGATATTGGGCCTATGAATTCTAGTTCCACACATGAATGTGACATCACGACAATAAGTAAGTTTTCATAGAGAGAAATTAAACCATATGTCTAAATTCTCTAAGTAATCCATGGCTGCCTGGAGGTAAAGAACTAGGAGATAGTGTCTTCAGAAATACACATAAGTTCCTCCATATGTTGAATATAGTTAAGTCGTTCCAAAAATGTGCCTAGTGGATGAGAGCCCCTCTGCTTCCAGTTAGCTGCTATCGTTCGGGAGGCAGCAGCAAGGAAGTGTCTCTTCAGCCCCTTTTTAGGCAAATTGACAGGTCCCAGAATAATTGACAAGAGACCTATCTCTGGACCACAGACAATATCAGACCCCAAAAATGTATTATATAAGGAAAAAATATCCTGCCAAAAGGACATTATGTCTGAACAATGCTACTAAATATGAAAATAAGATCCCACCAGGGACTGGCATCTCCAGCAGGTTTCTGAAGTAATAATTCACCGATTTCATGGACATCAGTGGCACATCGTCTTTGCAGGAAAATAGATTTGATGTAGCCAAAGGCATCAATGCAAGCCCCCTGATAAGCATGTACCAATAAGGGAAATGTGATGGGAGTCTGGTGCTCTGTGTTTTTCTTGTTTAACTAGGACCCTGGTGACCTGTTTTGTAGGGTCATACTAGGTGTTGTAAGGGACTGTCATCTGAGGTGGGACCGCATTTGTCAGGGTGATGACACTACTTTTTGGAGTTTTTGTAACAGGGATGTTGTAGGATGAGACTACTTTTTTCATATATTCAATAGATGGGTTCTCCCTCCTTGGTCTGGATTACTATACATTGGATTTACTCATATTGATGACAACAGTATTATGAGTAATAAATCTATTATTGCTTTTATATCTTTGATTATATTGCATATTGTTTCTTCTCCTTTGTTTGTGCTGGTCCCCAAATATTGTGTCTCTATTGCATTGTTTTTCATTGTGTGATTATCACAAAAAGGGTGTTCTATATCATCTTGATATTTTATAACGAACTTCCTGCATGATACATTTTAGACCAGTCTGATGCAGAGACAGAAAGACATAAATCCAATTCCTATTCCCTGCTGTTTAATTCTTTAAATGTCGCAGAGATCTCTGCCATGTCATCTAAACGAATGAGAAACAGTGCCGCGCACCGTTTCTCACCCCAATTGTCACTCCTGCAGCGAGATCACGTGGTACCAATAGGTTAACATGGCAATCTCTGCCATAGAGGCTAAATGAATGAGAAACTGTGCCGCACACCGTTCCTCACTCCAATCGGCACAAAACTGCGGTGAGATCGCAGGGTGCTGATTGTTTAACATGGCTGCCTTGTGAAGGTTTCCATTGCCGCCTTATCTCATGTTTTATCATTTCCTGCCCCAGGTGCGAAGTGTTAAACCACCACCTTCAAACACCAGTCTGCATCGTTTATACAATGCAGAAGTGTGTAATGACAATCGCCCCCCTAGAGGTCATCCACCAGGTGGACTCAAAGTAAAAGTAAATTTAAAAAAATCATGTTAGTAAGTATTAAAAAAAATATATATATATTTAAGGTTCAAATCATCCACTTTTTGCCATTTTACAAATAAAACAGCAAAATTGTTTATTTTTCAGTCATTTCACATCTCCTTAAAATTGGAATAAAAATTGATCAAAAAGTCATATCTATCCTAAAATGGCACTAACAAAAATTAGACCTCAACCTACAAAAAGTGCACATCACTCAGGTCCATAGGTGGAAGAGCAAAAAAGTTATCGGTGCTGCAGTACAAATATAAGAAATAGAAAATGTTTGGATTTTTTAAGACACTAATAGCAAAAAACAAATGGATTCTTTACTGTAAGAGCACTGACACTATTGACCTCGCTATCACAAGAGATTCTGATTCATCAAACACGTTCAAAAATGGCCTGGATGCTTTTTCTTAAAATTATAACATTACAGATCCTGGCAGAGACAGGTTTACCCTATGTTACTCCTAGAGTACTCCTGTTCCATGTCAGGCTATATCCAAGAGAAAGTGAAAAAAGGAAAAAAAGGTAGCTCACCTACGGCCGATATAATATGTCCAAAAGCTTCCCCTGTATGCGCTCCTTCTGTGATCCTGGGCTCTCCGCTGGCTGGGCGGTAACAAACATAAAAAGAGTCCGGTGTGTCAGGTGCAACTTGACAAGAGTATGCACCGACAAAAGCACTCCAGCCCAGAATTCAATGAGGATAGAAAAACATGCGCTTTATTCTGTCATATTAAAATCAGCAAAAACGACATACAGAAAAATCACGCTGCCACAGCAGACGCGTTTCGGGCAGGAAATGCCCTTGTTCACTGCTATTCACTAAGGAAGACACATAACATTTAAAACATATAGTACACCAATCATAGTGAGTGAATATGGACACGTGACTACAACTGAAAAGAGGGGAGGGGGAAAGGAAAGGGGAAGGGAGGGAGGGAGGGGAGAGAGGAAGATGCAGAGAGGCCGGCATACATGAAAAACGCAACATGTGAACAGCAGGTAAAACAATTAATAAATATACAATAAATCTGTTTTAAAATTTAAACCTGCTGTTGTTCTGGTGCCTAGATTTAAAATCCAATAAGCCTCTCTAAGTCTGACCTTTTTTGCCAGTCTCCCCCTCGGTGGGGTTCCTCCACTAATTCAATGCCATAAAATGTAAAACTTGCTGTGTTTCCCTCGTGATATTCTATAAAGTGTTTGGCAGCACCGGACATCTGTCCCTGTCGTTTATTGATGCTCGCTATATGTTCTGATATGCGAGTTTTTATTTTTCTAATGGTGCTGCCAACATATTTCTTATTACACAAGCTACATTCTATAATGTACACAGCATGGTGGCTGTTACAATTTAAGAATTTCTTGATCGGGAAATTGATGGTATCATCTGCACTACTAAAAGTAGTATTTTTAATGCTAAATTTGCAAACATTACAGCGGGTACCCCCGCATTTGTAGAAACCCGTTTGAGACAACCAGGTTTTTGAGGGGGTAGAGAATTTCAGGGTGCTGGAAGAAATGATATTGCCAATGGTAGTGTTTTTTTTTGGGAACACAAACTACCCCATTATCAATAATATTGGACAATGTGGTATCTTGGCGTAGGATGTTTACATTTTTAAGAAAAATGGATTTGATTTCTCCATAGTTTCTACTGTATTTGGTGCTGAATACAATTTTCTTTGAAATATCAGTAATCCCCTGTTTGGTTACTTTTTGTAGAAGTTGTGACTGAGTTTTATTGCTTATTTTCTTCTTGGTTTTGATCAGATCGCGCTTGCAGTAACCCCTATTTAAGAGCCTTTGATCTATAATTTTTTCGCTCGAGGCATAAGCCTCTTCTGTAGTGCAAATTCTTTTGGCTCTTAAGTATTCGCCATAAGGTATGGCATTTATAGTACTGCGTGAATGACAGCTGTTGGCTTTTAAAATAGAGTTACCTGTGCTAGGTTTTCTATAAAGGGTGGTGGAAATTTTTCCCGTTTGTACGTGTCCCTCCAAAAAGATGTCTAAGAAAGGAATACCTAATTTGTGCCAAGTGCCTGTAAACCGTAAGTTGTAGGGATTGGAATTGACATAATCAATGAAGGGCTGTATGAGCGCTACATCGCGACCCCAGATGATCAAGAGGTCGTCGATGTAGCGCCCATACCATATGATGCCCTCCAAGAACGGATTATGATGATGGTAGATGACACGTTCTTCCCACCAAGCCATGACAATATTCGCCAAAGTGGGGGAGAAAGTAGCACCCATAGGAGCACCCATTAGCTGGAGGTAGAAAACATCCAGGAATTTAAAGTAGTTGTTGTGTAACAAATAATCAATAGAAGATAAGATGAACTCCTGTAAGCCCTCCGAGTATGTGCTTTTATGTTTGAGAAAGTACGCAGTGGCCTCCAATGCTATATGATGTGGGATGCTAGAATAAAGACTGGCCACGTCTAGAGTGATCCAAGTATAATTTTCCCTCCACTCGATATTAGTCATAGTTCTAAGTACAGACGTAGTGTCCTTGATATAACTCGGTGTTTTTTGAACAATGGGTTGTAAATATTTGTCAACAAAAACACTTAATCTTTCCCCCAGAGAATTATTACTGGCTATAATGGGTCTCAAATCTGGGCGGAAGGTGTCTTTGTGGATCTTGGGAGCACCATAAAAAAATAGGTGTAACGGGGTTACTGTCCAAAAGGTATTTTTTTTGTTTTTCAGTAATAGCCCCCAAGGTGACCCCCTCTTCCAATACTTTCTCTTTTTTTTAATTTTTTTTTGTGTAGTATAATATGGGGTAAGTGTAGATTCGTTCCTTTTTGTCTCTAGTGTTTTTATTTTTTTTTCTTTTGTTTTTTAAGGCTACTAGGTCCCTCTCCATAGTTTGTTGAAAGATTTCAAGTACAGGGGACCTTGACTTTAAGGGGTAAAAGCTAGGGTTGGACATAGTATGCTGTATATTGAATTGGCCTGTGTTGGTGTGAGGATTAATGTAGGTGTTCTCCTCACTAAGTTGCTGTAATGCAATTAGGGCATGTTGTTCCTGAAAAAGCAAATTTGTATATTCATTATGGATATGGGTATCCCTTACTGGATTGTCTGCTGGTTCCTGTGAAGGCAAAATGGATTCATTAGCATTATCAAAATGACATTTAACCGTGAGCAGTCTGGTGAATTTGTTGACATCCAAGATCGTATTGAACAGATCAAAGTCAGAGGTAGGTGCATAGTTAAGTCCTTGTTCTAATATTTCCAGCTGGGGACTAGTGAGTATGGTCGGAGTGTGTACCACTACAGGTGTGTCTTCAACTATCTCCTGTAAGTCCGTTTCTTTAGGGCATAAGGTCTGGTCGATTTCCTTATAATTTGATTTTCTTTCTCTTTGTTTTTTGGCTCCCCGTTTTTTGCCTGTTGTTTTGTGGGGATGGGTGTAGATTGTTCACCTGCATTTCTGTCAAGCTCCGAAGTATCTGAGTCTGTGTTGTTGCTGTCGCTGTTGTCTATATCTGAAAAACTCACTGATCTGTTTGTTTTTTTTGTTGGTGCTCCATCTCCTCTTTAGAATGGATCTTGGAGTGTACAGCTGTTTGTCTGAATTCCAAGTATAAATTTTATTGCTTTTATAATCTTCAAGATCTCGCATATACGTTTTTTTCTTATTATCCATAATGAGTTTTTCTAATTTGTTAAGATTTTCTTTTAATTTCATTTGCAATCTATCAAATTCAGGCATGTCTTTAAATGCATTAGCTTTATTTTCCAACTCCTGTACCTGCACTTCTATTTCTTGCAATTTAATGGATTCATGCTCTATGATTAATTTTATAAGTGCTAAAGAGCAATCCGATAAAATGGCATTCCATTTACACAGGAATTCTTCGGGTAATCAAAAGAAGGGACTTTTTTCATTCGCAGTCCTCTTGTTATAATTTTTTTATCATGGTATGTTATAAGTGAGTTCTGGTCCCACCAGACCTTCAATTCCTTAGTTTTGATTTTCTCCAATTCTCTGAATGTTTGTTGGAGCCCAAAGTCATTATCCTGTGTTTGGGAGGTGTCATCAAACACTAACGCTAATTTAGCAAAGCGCTCTGATACCCCCGTTGTATGTTGCATATTGAATGTTGCAAGTAGTATCGATGTATGCAAGCTTTGGCAAAAAATATATATACCTCTTGTAGTCAATATGTAGTCGATATGGTGCTGTATTGTTTCAAGGGGAAGCAATGTGGTAAACCAAAGTGCTAACGGCCAAAAAGTAGGTATGAGCTAAATAGCCAAACCATGCAAAAGTAAAAAAAGGAAAAAATAGCTCACCTACGGCCGATATAATGTGTCCAGAAGCTTCCCCTGTATGCGCTCCTTCTGTGATCCTGGGCTCTCCGCTGGCTGGGCGGTAACAAACATAAAAAGAGTCCAGTGTGTCAGGTGCAACTTAACAAGAGTATGCACCGACTGGCTATTTAGCTCATACCTACTTTTTGGCCGTTAGCATTTTGATTTACCATATTGCTTCCCCTTTATACTATACAGCACCACAACGACTACATAATTGACTACAAGAGGTATATACATTTTTTGCCAAAGTTTGCATACATCGAATCTACTTGCAACACTCAATATGCAACATACAGCGGGGGTATCAGAGCGCTTTGCTAAATTAGCGTTAGTGTTTGATGACACCTCCCAAACACAGGATAATGACTTTGGGCTCCAACAAACATTCAGAGAATTGGAGAAAATCAAAACTAAGGAATTGAAGGTCTGGTGGAACCAGAACTCACTTATAACATACCACGATAAAAAAAATTATACCAAGAGGACTGCGCATGAAAAAGTCCCTTCTTTTGATTACCCAGAAGAATTCCTGTGTAAATGGAATGCCATTTTATCGGATTGCTCTTTAGCACTTATAAAATTAATCATAGAGCATGAATCCACTAAATTGCAAGAAATAGAAGTGCAGGTACAGGAGTTGGAAAATAAAGCCAATGCATTTAAAGACATGCCTGAATTTGATAGATTGCAAATGAAATTAAAAGAAAATCTTAACAAATTAGAAAAACTCATTATGGATAATAAGAAAAGAAAGTATATGCGAGATCTTGAAGATTATAAAAGCAACAAAATCTACACTTGGAATTCAGATAAACAGCAGTACACTCCAAGATCCATTCTAAAGAGGAGATGGAGCAACAACAAAAAAACAAACAGATCAGTGAGTTTCTCAGACTTAGATAACAGCGACAGCAACAACACAGACTCAGATACTTTGGAGCTTGACAGAAATGCAGGTGAACAATCTACATCCATCCCCACAAAAGAACAGGCAAAAAACGGGGAGCCAAAAAACAAAGAGAAAGAAAATCCAATTATAAGGAAATCGACCAGACCTTATGCCCAAAAGAAACGAATTTACAGGAGATAGTTGAAGACACACCTGTAGTGGTACTCACTCCGACCATACTCACTAGTCCCCAGCTGGAAATATTAGAACAAGGACTTAACTATGCACCTACCTCTGACTTTGATCTGTTCAATACGATCTTGGATGTCAACAAATTCCCCAAATGCTCACGGTTAAATGTCATTTTGATAATGCTAATGAATCCATTTTGCCTTCACAGGAACCAGCAGATAATCCAGTAAGGGATACCCATATCCATAATGAATATACAAATTTGCTTTTTCAGGAACACCATGCCCTAATTGCATTAAAGCAATTTAGTGAGGAGAACACCCACATTAATCCTCACACCAACACAGGTCAATCCAATATACAACATACCATGTCCAACCCTAGCTTTTATCCCTTAAAGTCAAGGTCCCCTGTACTTGAAATCTTCCAACACAGGGGGGGGGGGCGTGGTTTGCAGCCAAGGAAGATGGCTGCTTGATCCTTTAGCTCCTGCACCTCACAGACATTTTTAAGGGCAATCCCTGTTCATGGGTGGGCGGGGGACGGCGAAAAAGGGCTACAGGGGCCCAGAAAACCCAGAGGACCCAGCGGAGCTTCCCGGTCCTCTTTTGAAATACCTAACCAGGTACCGCCGACGCGAGGCCGGCCGGGACCCCGGGACAAGGAGCCGGCCCCTTTCTGCAGCGGGCCCCGACGCACCCCAGAACAGCCCGTACCTCTGTCTTTGGCCTCCGGCGCCCCTGATGCGGTGGGCGGTGGATCGCGGACCCCGCAACAGCCTCCCGAGCTCCAGCAGCCGGTTGGAGGAAGGCCTCTCCCTGCCTCGTGGGGAAACTGGAAGCGCCGCCATTACTCACCCGCGGCACAGATCGGGTCTCTACTCCCGGCGGCGGGACTTGTGCGCTCATCAGCCCGCTCCTAACCCGCGGCAGCTCTCAACCTTGCCGGGCTCCTGAGGGACCGATCCGACGTGGCCCCTCTGGCACTTACAGCAGTCTCCTGCCAGGTACTGTGCGCCCGGCCCCAAATCCCGGCCCCTCTGCGATCCCCCCCTCCCCGGCCTGGAGGACCGCATTAAACGCAGGGGATTGCTATTACCCTCCGCAGCGCTTCCTGCCTCCAAGCGCAAATTTCAAAGCTGCTTACACAGCAGAAGCCAAAGTGGGGGCGCCGAGAAGGCACCCTTGGGTTCCCTGCAATCTCTGAGCCCTATCCAGCGCGGGTGCTCCCCTCCCACCACTACAGCACGGAGGCCTGCTGCCCCTGCTAAGGGATCCTAAAAAAAAGGCACCTCCCTCCCTGTTAGAGGCAACCATCTTCCCCACTGCTACTCTCCCCTTTTCTCTGGACCAATCCAGCAGCCGCCTGCACATTGCTCCTTCTCCACCTCCTGCTTTGAGGCCCTCTCCAGATACAGTTCTCTCATTGCCTTGAGGGACCGAACTCTAAAATGCAAGCTGCATCTAAGGGACGTAAAAACCCACCTGCTCTGTCACCCCATGCTGCGGCGTGGTCTGCTCCCCCTGACATAGGTGCTACCTTCTCTAATGATGATACTGCGCCCCTAGACACCTGGGCCTCATCCTCTGAATATATGGACGATGCTAGTGGTGCCGCTGAGCCTCCCCGGTCCAGTACACCTGACTGGAAAACGTACCTCACATCTCTCCCTACTAAGGAGGACTTTAAGCAATTAATCGCCGAAGTGAAAGCTTGTAGGGTTGAGTTGCTGGAGTCAGACAGGATTTTTAGACGGGCTGGCCGGCAGAGTGGACACTCTCGAAACCACACATGATGACACCCGTCGGTATGTCTCTGACATGCAACACGTCATGGTATCTCAAGCTAAACTATTGCGTGAAACCAACAAACATCTTGAGGACCTGGATAATAGGGGCCGACGGAAATAACATAAGGGTCAGGGGCCTTCCGGAACCCACAGGAGAGGAGAATCTGCACCAGATATTGGAGACCATCTTTAATGGACTGTTGGGAGAACCTTCCACTCATAACATTAAACTGGACCGTGCGCACCGCGCCCTTAAGCCAAAGGGTCCGGTTTACCGCCCAGGGACATAATTTCTGGGCGGGTGTAACGACTTCCAATTAAAGGAAAAAGATTATGACCAAGGGCGAGAGAATTGGCGCGCACAGTGGAGTATCAGGGGGCTTCTCTCCAATTGTTCCTAGACCTTCTTGGGTCACCCTACAAAAGAGGAGACATCTGAGGCCTCTGTTGGACTCTCTGAAGGCCCGTAACATCGCGTACAGATGGGGGTTTCCTTTTGTTTTTGGGTGGTCTCACAAAAACGGACGCTTGCTGTGCCCCGGGACTATGAGGATTACCGACTTTTGTGCTTGCTTGAACATTCCTGTATCCGGATCTATCCAATTGGGACCCCGAGGTCCTACCCCAGCTCCAGCCCAGAATGGAAACGTGGTTCACCCCAAAACATAAAAGGCGTCACTCCCAGGAGCCACCGGGTCTCCATCCAGGCAGTTGGCCCGATACCGGGACTTGAGTACCGATGGGAGGGGGATGTGGAGTCCCCTCGGGGGCCCGGCAATTTTTTTTCCCTATTGTAGGCGTTGTTCTAACTGCTTTTTCCAGTTATAGTCATTGCGTTGGATGTTTTTTTTTCTCCCTCTAGGTTGCTGGAAAATAGGTCAACTGATTATTAATGTTGATAACCCATGCCTTCCTTTATAGGGTTGTTGTAGTTTTACCCCTTAGCTACACTATTTTTCATGAGGGATTGCCCTTTCCTCCACATTTCAGGTGTGAGGAAACCTTGCATTAGTAGAGTATTATCAGTGAGTGTTCTTGAGTTTAAATTGGCCTCTCTCAGGAAACTTTGGTTGCAACTTTGCTCCCCCCTTGAGGCCGTTCTATTTGTTTACTGAAGTCTTATACTCCGTACTAGTCTTTTGTCTAGATTAGATTCAGATTTGTTGCCTCACCAGAATCATACAGTTTTGGTATGTCCTTGATGACAAAATTGTGTTGTTGTTCGTTGTCTTGTCCGGTCTTGTCTTCCCCTCTCCCTCTTGTTTCCACAGCTAAGTCTGGATACTCCAGGTCTTCCATCAACTTGAGCCCGGTATGTCATACTAATTTGGTTTTGCAGTCCAGTTATATAGCTTGTTCTCCTGTTAATTATCCCAATGGTTAGAATACGTTCTTTTAATGTTAAGGGTCTAAATTCTAATGCAAAACGAAGGCTCTTACTAACGGCCCTTAGGCGCGACCCTGCTGATATTATTTTTCTACAAGAGACCCACTTTAACAAGGAAGGGAACTTCAGGTTTATCAAGCATTTGTACCCTATACAGTATATGGCGTCTCAGCATAGGAAGAAGGCTGGTGTAGCGGTGTTGGTCTCTAGGTCCTGCCCTTTACAGATTCACTCGGCGATGCCTGATCCTGGGGGGCGATACTTGATTTTGGAAGGGGCATTGAATGGCACACCCATCATTCTGTTGTAAACACGTATTTGCCTAATGTTAGGCAATTAACTTTCCTCAAGGGCTTCTCCTTGCCTGTCACGCCTGCCTTCAGCGCCCACAGTTTAGGAGGAAATTTTAATCTGGTTTCTCTGAAGTTCTTGATAAATCCACATGTCTCCCCACTCTTTTTCAGGGGCTAAACGTTGTCTCTCCAAAGGGGTTCCGCCAGCTAATACGACAATTTCGCTTATTCGACCTGTGGCGGATCCTTCATCCATCAGATAAGGTTTATACCTTCTTTTCAAACCCACATCACACTCTAGATTAGATTATTTCTTTGGAAATATACTAGCTCTGCGAATGCTGGATTCGGCTGTAGTAGGCTCAATTACATGGTCCGACCATGCCCCAATAAGCTTGAACCTGAAGTCAGGGAATTTCAATTTGAGGCGGTGCCACTGGAGACTCAACGAATTTGTGCTTAAGAACCCCCAGATTAGGGAAGAGTTGAGACAACACATTCAGGAATTTTTTGAGATTAACACAGGTACTGTGGACTCAATGGCCATTTTGTGGGAAGCCCACAAGGCTGTTGTTCGGGGGGAAGTGCATTGCTCTGGGCTCCCGTCTGAAAAAGGATAGAGAGGCTCAGAGAAATGCTTGCCTCTCTGAACTAAAGCAAAATTAAGAATCAAAACTAGCATCAAATCCACTAGGGCCGTCCTGTGGCGGAGTATTGAATCTGCGAGCAAAATTGAAATCCCTGGCCGTACATGCTACTGAAAAGCTGCTGGTTTTCTCCCGACATAAATATTATGAAAGGGCTAATAAAAACCTCACTCTTGCTTGCAAGCATGCTTCGAAAGGGAAGCAGTTAAATCAGTACCCTACTCTATAAAAAAATTTAAAGCTTTGGGGTTCCATGTTCAGGTCCTAAAACAGTAGGAAGTCTTTTTCATTCCTTCTTCTCTAAGTTGTACAACATCCCAGATCGATTGCCCTCTGATCCCGGGGAACGAGAAACCATGTTGCAGGACTTTCTTTCGTTCTGTAATCTCCCCAAGCTTAACACTACTGATGTGGCAGCATTAAACCTCCCGATCACGGAGGTCGAGATTGTGGCCACGCTCGAGGAATTGCCATCGGGTAGATCTCCGGGACCAGACGGCCTCACCTATCTTTATTATCAGACCTTCCAATCTCAGCTCCTTCCCTATATGGGAAAGGTCTTTAAAATCTTTTCTCACCTGGCTCCACTGTCCCCAAACAATGATCCACTCATTTATCACATTAATTCCTAAACCGGATAAGGACCCCCTGCTGGAGTGCGCCAGCTACAGACCTATATCCCTTTTAAATGCGGCTTTAAAAATTTACAATAAAATATTGTCAAATAGACTCTCCTTTTTCCTTCCACAGATTATACATAAAGATCAGGTGGGATTTGTCCCATGTAGGCAGGGGTGGGGGACAACACCAGGCGAGCGATTGACCTGATTGATATAATGAATAGGAGAGGAGATTCAATGCTCCTGCTCAGCCTGGACGCCGAAAAGGCTTTTGATCGCCTTAGCTGGAATTTCATGTTTCGTATGTTGGAGGCTTTTGGGATTAGTGGTCCTTTCGTTGGCGCGCTCCAGGGTCTCTACTCTCACCCCACTGCTACTATCAGACTCCCACACGCCACTTCTCCACTGCTTACAATACGAAATGGGACTAGACAGGGCTGCCCTCTCTCTCCGCTACTTTTTGCACTTAGTATTGAGCCTTTGGCTGCTGCAATTTGGTTACATGACAATATCAAGGGGGTCCCGCTAAAAGGAAAAGATTTTAAGGGTTTTGTTTATGCGGATGATGTCCTCCTTACACTAACTTATCTTATGGTCTCCCCCCCCAGCCTACTGCCCTTTTGACCGGGTTTGGAATTCTCTCAGGTTATAAGAAAAACATCCAAAACCGGGAAACCCTGCCAATTAATTTCCTAGTGACCAGCTCTCTCTCCTAAAAGCCAACTTTACTTTATAGATGGCAGACTGAATGTTTGCGGTATCTGGGGATAAATCTTACCCGGCTTTTTCCTCTCTTTTTAAAAAACAAAATTTCCTAAATTAATAACCGATTTTTAAAAAAGGGTGTTGGATAGATGGAATAAAATTGGGCCCTATCCTTATTTGGGGCCGGATTTGCAGCGATTAAGATGACCATTTCTTCCCAAGTTGATGTATTTTATTTAGACCCTGCCCAATTCCCATCCCTATGACAATTCTACGTTCTTTGCAATCGGACTTTAAACCATTTCATTTGGGGAAAAAGAGACATAGGATCTCTCGGATGGTGTTCTATTGGCGAGCACGGTGGTGGGGGGCCTGGCGGTGCCTGATATCGTTAAATATTATTGGGCGGCCCAACTATGTGCTATACCATCTTGGTCAGCTCTGTTTGCTTACTCCAAATGGATGGAGGTGGAAAAATTGTGGCTAGCCCCCTCCCACCCTAACCCTTGCTGTGGGCTACCACCTCCATAGATTCAATATCACCCTATTGCATTCTATGTCTCTTACAGGATATTTGGATGAGATGTCACAAACAATTTGGGTTATTTTTCTGAGGCTTCTTCAATGACCTCGTTTATATTTCACCCCCTGCTCTTGGAGGGACGACCAGATGAGAGTCTGAAGCCTTGGTTCGATCGTAAATTGTTTTACTTTGTGGATTTGGTGGACCCCCCGTACATTGAAATTGAAAACGTTTGATGTGTTGCGGTCCGCTCATGATCTGCCCCTTTCGGCTTTTTCTCCTACTTTCAGATCAGACATTTTGCTACGTCGGGATTAAAAACCACCCAAAGTGTCTGCTCCCACTGTATTTTGAAAAGATATGTCGGGCAGGGCACTCCTCTAAAAGGTTTGATATCGTTTTATATACAAAATGTTAATAGCTTCCAATCCCCGACTCCCCAATAGTCCACTCGTTATGGTTAAGTGGGAGGAGTACCGGGTTCCCTATTTCTAGAGACCCCCTGGCAAACGATATGGAGGCAGGCAGGCCCCTCATCTCTCTCTGCTCAAACTAAAGAAAACCAATACAAATATTAATGCACTGGTATCACACTCCTGCTTCCTGCCAGATTGAAGCCTACTATACGGACTGTTGCTGGAGATGTGGGGATCCAGGGGCCGACTTACAGCATGTGTTTTAGGACTGTAGAGGGATACGGCCGTTTTGGTCAATGGTTTAGACCCTTGGTCAGTGATATACACAGGTTAGGGTCCCACTTTCTCCGCAGACCTATCTTCTAAACGTTCCTTCGCCCCCCTAGGCCGTGGGATGGGAAAAACTTTTCCTATATATAGTAACCGCTTCCAAGTGTCTTATTGCCCAGATTTTGGAAACAAGCATCTACTCCCACCCAAAATGACCTAAGTCTCCGTTTGCAGGGAAATTAGGCGAATGGAATATCTTACTGCTCTATCTCACAACCAACTGGACCTATTTGATCGTATTTTGGAAAAACCCTGGGATTTTTTACTGTATCCTACGTGACTTGTAGTTTTCTACTTTGGTTTAGCTGGACTGCAAACCCAAAATTGGGTGCCTTAGTTCTTCCTGGTGTGTCTTGTTTTTGGTCTTTCCCCTTCCTTTCCTTACCCTGTGTTGTTAGTATGTGTTTATTTTTTCTTGTAGGTGTCTTTGTTCACCTCAGCCGTTCTGCAGGCCTGCATTTCACTGGCTGCCTAGAGGAGGGGAGCAAATTGGATTGGCAATCTAGGCTTGTTTCACACATGCTCTTTTGAGACCTAACTGTTCAAAAACGGGCACTTTGATCAAATTTGGGCTTTGAATGTGTAATGTCTCAGTGAGAAGTATTTCACGGCTTTGTCGAATGTTTATTTTGATATTGAAAACGTTATTGAAATATTTTAATAAAAATTTACAGTTAAAAAAAAAAAATAAATCTTTCAACAAACTATGGAGAGGGACCTAGCAGCCTTACAAATAAAAAACATTAGAGACAAAAAGTCCAAAAATAACAAATTCAAAAACACACTGACATGGTGCCAAATTCAAGCCATTAAGGAACTCCAAACACAGCAACACCTAACCATCAAAAAGGGCAAGGGGGGGGGGGGGGGGCACGTATCATGCCTTATATCATGCGGGTAAACTTATACTAATGCCCGGGTTATTTTAAAAGACGATCTAATATCTAAAAATTTAAAAATATTGGGGAGGGGGTACGGGGTATATGAAAAAATAAAAAATCTTACATAACCCAAATTTTTTGGTGTTAAAGATCCACAAAGGGCACTTCCCCCAGATTTGAGCCCAATTTATAGCCAGTAAAAATTTCTTGGGGAAAGATTAATTTTTTGTTGACAAATTTTTACAACCCATTGTTAAAAAACACCGAGTTATATCAAGGACACTACGTCTGTCTCAGAACATTGACTAATTTTGGTGGAGGGAAAAATTATACTTGGGATCATCTTGACGTGGCCAGTTTTATTCTAGCTCCAAAATCAATAGCATTGGAAGTCACTGCGTACTTTCTCAAACATAAAAGCACATACTCGGAGGGCTTACAGGAGTTTATTTTATCTTCTATTGACTATTTGTTACACAACAACTATTTCAAATTCCTGGATGATTTCTCCCTCCACTAATGGGTGCTCCTATGGGTGCTACTTTCTCCCCCACTTTGGCGAATATTGTCATGGCTTGGTGGGAAGAACGTGTCATTTACCATCATCATAATCCGTTCTTGGAGGGCATCATATGGTATGGGCGCTACATCGATGACCTCTTGATCATCTGGGGTCGCGATGTAGCGCTCATACAGCCCTTCATTGATTATGTCAATTCTAATCCCTACAACTTACAGTTTACAGGCACTTGGCACAAATTAGGTATTCCTTTCTTAGACATCTTTTTGGAGGGACACCTACAACGGGAAAAATTTCCACCACCCTTTACAGAAAACCTAGCAAGGTAACTCTATTTTAAAACCCAAAACAGCTGTCATTCACGCAGTACTATAAATGCCATACCTTATGGCGAATACTTAAGAGCCAAAAGAATTTGCACTACAGAAGAGGCTTATGCCTCGAGCGAAAAAATTATAGACCAAAGGCTCTTAAATAGGGGTTACTGCAAGCGTGATCTGATCAAAACCAAGAAGAAAATAAGCAATAAAACTCAGTCACAACTTCTACAAAAAGTAACCAAACAGGGAATTACTGATATTTCAAAGAAAATTGTATTCAGCACCAAATACAGTAGAACTATGGAGAAATCAAATCCATTTTTCTTAAAAATGTAAACCTCCTACGCCAAGATACCACATTGTCCAACATTATTGATAATGGGGTAGTTTGTGTTCCCAAAAAAAACACTACCATTGGCAATATCATTTCTCCCAGCACCCTGAAATTTTCTACCCCCTCAAAAACCTGGTTGTCTCAAACAGGTTTCTACAAATGCGGGGGTACCCGCTGTAAAGTCTGCAAATTTAGCATTAAAAATACTACTTTTAGTAGTGCAGATGATACCATCAATTTCCCGATCAAGAAATTCTTAAATTGTAACAGCCACCATGCTGTGTACATTATAGAATGTAACTTGTGTAATAAAAAAATATGTTGGCAGCACCATTAGAAAAATAAAAACTCGCATATCAGAACATATAGCGGGCATCAATAACCGACAGGGACAGATGTCCGGTGCTGCCAAACACTTTATAGAATATCACGAGGGAAACACAGCAAGTTTTAAATTTTATGGCATTGAATTAGTGGAGGAACCCCACCGAGGGGGAGACTGGCAAAAAAGGTCAGACTTAGAGAGGCTTATTGGATTTTAAATCTAGGCACCAGAACAACAGCAGGTTTAAATTTTAAAACAGGTTTATTGTATATTTATTAATTGTTTTACCTGCTGTTCACATGTTGCGTTTTTCATGTATGCCGGCCTCTCTTCATCTTCCTCCTCTCCGCCTCCCCTCTTCTCAGTTGTAGTCACGTGTCCATATTCACTCACTATGATTGGTGTACTATATGTTTTAAATGTTATGTGTCTTCTTTAGTGAATAGCAGTTAACAAGGGCATTTCCTGCCCGAAACGCGTCTGCTGTGGCAGCGTGATTTTTCTGTATGTCGTTTTTGCTGATTTTAATATGACAGAATAAAGCGCAGGTTTTTCTATCCTCAATGATTTCTGGGCTGGAGTGCTTTTGTCCGTGACCCTGACACACCGGACTCTTTTTATGTATATCCAAGAGAACCTGGATAGCGGCTCCACTAAGAGTGCACAGTCCCAGGAATTAAGGGCATACGGACTTGATTCCCGGACCCTGCCTTTGAATACTCGGCCCAAGCATTCTGCGGTAGGATATGGAGGATGGGCCCCTGTGGTGGCAGTTCTGCCATTGGAGCACGGGGCCCACTGGGGATTTCACCAACTTCCAATAGGGCTTGTTCAGGCCTGCATACAGCTCAGCTACAGGCACATTACACACACACAGCTCAGCTACAGGCCCGTTACACACACACGGCTCAGCTACAGGCACGTTACACACACACGGCTCAGCTACAGGCCCTTTACACACACACACGGCTCAGCTACAGGCACGTTACACACAACACACGGCTCAGCTACAGGCACGTTACAACACACACACGGCTCAGATACAGGCACGTTAAAAACACACCCCCACGGCTCAGCTACAGGCACGTTACACACACACACACGGCTCAGCTACAGGCACGTTACACACACACACACGGTTCAGCTACAGGCACGTTACACACACACGGCTCAGCTACAGGCACGTTACACAAAAACACACACGGCCTCAGCTACAGGCACGTTACACACACGGCTCAGCTACAGGCACGTAAAACACACGGCTCAGCTACAGGCACGTTACACACACGGCTCAGCTACAGGCACGTTACACACGCCCGGCTCAGCACAGGCCCCACGGGTTTTACCAAAACACACACGGCTCAGCCACGGCACGTTACCCCACACCCCGGCTCAGCTACAGGGACGTTTACCCCACACCACACACACGGCTCAGCTACAGGCACGTTACCCCACACACACGGCTCAGCTACAGGCCGTTACCACACACACACGGCTCAGCTACAGGCACTTACACACACACACGGCTCAGCTACAGGCACGTTCACACACACACGGCTCAGCTACAGGCACGTTACACAAGCACACACACGGCTCAGCACAGGCACGTTACACACAACACACTGCTCACTACAGGCACGTTACACACACACACGGCCAGCAAGGCACGTTACACACACCCCACGGCTCAGCCACAGGGGACGTTACACACACACACAGGCTCAGCCACAGGCACGTTAACACACACACGGCTCAGCCACAGGCAACGTTACACACACAACCCCTCAGCCACAGGCACGTTACACACACACGGCTCAGCCAAAGGGACGTTACACACACACGGCTCAGCACAGCACGTTACACACACACCCGGCTCAGCCACAGGGACGTTACACACACACGGCTTTAGCCACAGGCACGTTACAACACACAACTCTCAGCCACAGGCCCGTTACACACAAAAGGCACAGCCACAGGCAGTACACACACGGCTCAGCACAGGCAGTTACACACACCCCGGCTCCGCTACAGGCACGTTACACACACACGGCTCCGCTACAGGCACATTACACACACACGGCTCAGCTACAGGCACGTTACACACACACACGGGTCAGCTACAGGCACGTTACACACACACACGGCTCAGCTACAGGCACGTTACACACACACGCGGCTCAGATCCAGGCTCGTTACACACACGCGGCTCAGCTACAGGCACTTACACACACACCGGCTCAGCTACAGCACGTTACACACCCCCGGCCCCAGCTAAGGAAAATTTCACACACACGCGGCTCAGCTACAGGCACGTTACACACACACCGGCTCAGCTACAGGCACGTTTTCAAACACGCGGCAGTACCCGGCCGTTACACACACCGGCTCAGCTACAGGCACGTTACACACACGCGGCTCAGCCACAGGCACGTTACACACGCGGCTCAGCCACAGGCACTTACACACACCGGCTCAGCCACAGGCACGTTACACACACCGGCTCAGCACAGGCACGTTAACACACACGGCTCGCTACAGCACGTACACACCACGCTCACAAGGCACGTTACACACACCGGCTCAGCCACAGGCACGTTTACACACACGCGGGCTTTAGCTACAGGCACGTTACACACAACAGCGGCTCAGCTACGGCACGTTACCCCACACACAGCTCAGCTACATACACGTTACACACACACGGCTCAGCTGCAGGCACGTTTAACCACCCCACGGCTCAGCTACAGACACATTACACACACACGGCTCAGCTAAATACATCCTGATCCCAACACATGACTCCTCCCTCCATGTGACATCATCACAGGTCCTGGCAGCACACAGCAGTCACATGACTCCTCCCTCCATGTGACATCATCACAGGTCCTGGCAGAAAACAGCCCGTTCCACATGATTCCTCCCCTCCATGTGACATCACCCCAGGTCCTGCAGTACAAAAGCATCCACATGACTCCTCCCCTCCAAGTACATCATCACAGGTCCTGGCAGCACACAGCAGTCACATGCCTCCTCCCTCCATGTGACATCATCACAGGTCCTGGCAGCACACAGCAGTCACATGACTCCTCCCTCCATGTGACATCATCAGAGGTCCTGGCAGCACACAGCAGTCACATGACTCAGTCCTGCAGGTGGAGGTATGTGTGTATTATTACCCCCTTGTTGCCCCCAGTGACGGGAGCTGCTGGGTCTTAACCCCTTACTGACACAGGACGTAGGAGTCATCATAGAACTCACGCATCGGCACTCCAACATTTTCATGCCAAGTGAAGACATTTTATTAACATGTTGTGATTGAGCTGAGTTAGTCTTAAAGGGGTTGTCTCACTACAAGGATTGTTACTTTCTTTGTTAAAGGGGTTCGCGCGCTACAAAGAATAGCTTTCAAATTGTAGGGAACACAAAATAAGACATTTTCCAAATAAAATTTGCATTGTTCCTCTGTTTTCCCCAAAGAGATACAAGTGAATTTATTACCTCCATGGCTATTTCAGTTCCCTCAGTAACTGACCTGTAAACAAATCTCCCTGGGCTGTTTGTTCAATGAGATAAAGAGAGTGAGTCATCACACAGGTCAGCAGTGTTCCCGTCAGTGTCCTGTGCTGCCAGACAGTAAAAAGCTTGTTTATTCAAGTAAACAGCTCTGTAATTAGGGCTTTTGTTTTTTGGGGATCAGATAAGAAGTCCTTCAAGTAGTTTGAGAAGCTAATCTAATCTAATTAGCATCTGAAAGCACAATTTAGCTGTACAAGCATGGAGCTTATGCAAATTAGCCTGAACAGGAAGTGACAGAGAATTTCTTTCATGCATTCTTTGAAACCCTGTGGGGAGACAACTCCTTTAAAGATCTTGCAAAAACAAGTCACTGTACAATGTGTGTCCATTAACAATGTCCTACTTATTCCTAGATATCCCCTCTTGTATGGGCTGCATCAGCTCCTCAAGTCGCTATCCTACAGACCTGTTCAATCTCTCCTGATAGGCTGCCAGCACTGGTTGCTATAGTTACAGACCTGGTGTCCTCAGCAGCTTGTCCTTGCAGGTCAGTATTAGCCAGTAAACAGGCTCCTGTATTCAAAAATGAAACTGAGAAAACGGCTGAGGTAAGATCATAGTTGCCAACTTTTTAAAATCGAAAAAGGAGAGACTGCAAAGGGGGCGTGAAAAATTTTTGCGGGGCACCCCCCATCTTGATGGTGTCCTGCCCCTCAAAAGCCACACCCACTCCACTAACGCATAAGGGTCTTTGGAAAAAGCCGGGTAGTCCCTTATACCAGTATAGCCCCCCAAAAAACGGATTGCCCTTTTTTTACATGTTTGTACCGCTGCATATGTCTATAAATAAATTTATTAACTTGGGACCGCTGTGTCGGATTGGGTTTTTCCTCCCGGAGCTAGCTCTATGAGCGAAGTGCAGGTGCACCGTTGGGCTGGAGTTGATTTTCGTGGAGCGAGTTTTTCCGCATCAGGGACCGGTGTAAGTACCAGGATGCTGCAAAAGGGGAACAAAAGAATGAGGGGAGCCATAAAGCAAGAACTAGCTTTGGGTTTTTTCTTTTTGTCCCCTTTTCAGGCAGGAGATGCCCCCTGAGCCAAGTGATGCCCTCTCTGTAGCCAGGGAGATGCCCCCCCCTGTAGCCATGAAAGCCCCCCCTTTTGGTTTTCCCCCGGGTTGAAGCCCCCTTTTTTTGCCAGGTAGATCCCCTTTGTTGCCCCCCGGTGATTTCCCCCCCTTTGTTGCCGGGAATGCCCCCTTTGTTAGCCAGGGAGTGCCCCCTTGTTTCCAGGTTTATCCCCCATTTGCCAGGGAGATCCCCCTTTTTTAGCCAGTAGACCCCCCCCCGTAGCCGTTTGTGCCCCCTCTGTTTAGGGAGACCCCCCCTTGTACCAGGGAGTGCCCCCTCTGTTGCCAGTAAAGACCCCCCCCATTTGGGAGCCAGGTAGATGCCCCTTTGTTACCCAAAAGTGCCCCCCTTGTAGCCAAGGTTTATTCCCCCCTTGTTCCGGTAGATGCCCCCTTTTTTAGCCCGGGTTAGTTTGCCCCCCCCCCCCCCCCCCCCCATTGTATTATTTTCCCCCCCCGGGGGGAAAGGGGGCCCCCCCTGTTTTCCGAAGACCCCCCCCCCCCCCCTTGTAGCCCCGGGAGTCCCCCTCTGTTGCCCGGGAAACCCCCCCCCCCATTTGTAGATATCCCCCTCTATGCCAGGTAGGGGCCCCCCCCCCATTGTAGCCCCCCGGTAGTGCCCCCTCTGTTGCCAGGTAGCCCCCCCCCCCCCCATTGTAGCCAGGGATGCCCCCCCTGTAGCCAGGTAACCCCCATTGTACCAGGAATGCCCCCCTTTGCCCGGTAGACCCCCCCCCCCCTTTTTAGCCAGGGATGCCCCCCGTTTCCAGGGGGACTCCCCCCTTGTAGCCAGGGAGTGCCCCCCTGTTGCCAGGTGACCCCCCCATTTTAGCCAGGTAGTGCCCCCTCTTTGCCGGGGTAGAAATCCCCCCCCCATGTAGCCAGGTAGTGCCCCCTCTGTTGCCATAGACCCCCCCTTGTAGCCCCTGTTCCCCCCTCTGTTGCCAGGGAAAACCCCCCCCCATTTTACCAGGGGTGCCCCCTTGTTGCCGGTAGACCCCCCCCATTTACCCGGTATGCCCCTCTGTTGCCAGGTTAAAACCCCCCCCATTTAGCCGGTATGCCCCCCCCTTTTTTGCCAGGTAACCCCCCATTGTGCCAGGGAGTGCCCCCCTGTTTGCCGGGAGACCCCCCCCTTGTACCGGTAGAGCCCCCCCATAACTAATAAAAATAAAATAATAAAAGCCACTTAATCACCAGGCTCCTGCAGCTCCACATCTCCCGGCCGGAACCCCCCAGCGCCAGGGAGTGAGTGCAGCCGCGCGTCACACCCCCGGGCACGAGGTGTATGTAAGGCACACCCCGCTTCATACAGGGGGGAAAAGGAGGGGGGGAACGTCCCCCCCTGGTCCTCCCGTAAAAGCTGACTGACTGGGGCGCGCCCCCCAAAGTCAGTGAAACCGCCGGGGGGTGACGGCCGCTTCACCCGCCTGTGGGAACGCCCCGGGGGGGCCAGAGTAGCGCCCAGGGGCTACCTTTCGCCCCGGGCCCCCCCGCGCCGCCGACGGCGGGAGAAATTTCCAACGCGCCCCCCCGGAGGGCGAGGGGGGAAAACCCCCCCGCCAAAAGCGGGAATTTTCATTATGGGTAAGATTTAATTTTGTAGTAGACAACCCCTTTAATGTATTTCTGAGTTTAATACTTTTTACCCGATTGGGGTTAAAATTTTCTTTTCTTATACTTTCCTTTTTTGTGGTAAAGACAATTGCATTAATTTACTGTTTGGTTTTTTTTAAGTTAAGCTACAAAAGAACCCACCGCCAAGTTAGCAGACGAACGAGGAAGTCTTTCCGATGAAAAAAATTTTTTCTGTTTGTAAATAAAATAAGTTTTTTGAAGATATCAATGTTTTGTGCCCCAAATTCCACTCTGCCGGCCAATAATCTCTTTGCGACTTTTTTTTGGTTTTCAACTAAACTCAATTTTTTCTTGATTTATTTATACACCACACAGAGCGTGGTGTTTGGGGTGAGAACCAGCTGCAACCTGTGCCTACACTCACCACTAACCACAGAACACGCTGTAAGGAGAGCTGTGCCGGCCAAAGCACAGTTACCTAATGTGACAGAACAATCTATATTTCTATATAGAGCAATAGGAGACAAGTTTATATAGGAGACAACTGCATATTGCACTGAGGGAGCGCACGCCCTGTTCTCTTTTTTTCTGTTCCCTCTGTATTTGTGATTGTTTTGTGGAACAACAACATTGGTAGCAGCGGTGATCTCAGTATATACGTCATGTGACTACTGCTGCTTGTGATGCCATACATACTGGTAACTCCACTGCCGCCAGTGATGGTGGAGCGCTCATGTGAGGATACAATGCTCTGTGACATCAACAATTGGAGGAGCTTCCTATACAAGCTATTCAACACATGTTCCAAGAAAGAGAAGATTACAATACAATATATCTCCTCCTGTTTCCCATTATTTTCCAGTAGTTTTATTTTTTTTACATGTGATTTTTACATTGTCTCATATTCTTTCCATTCAGCTTTCTACAATATAGGACCCTCTCTGTTGTTATTGTCTAAATAGGATAATTTTCCTGATTGACTTGCTAAGAATGAATGGAAACAAGGACAAGATAGTGGAGAGTATATTGAATTTCACCCTGGAGATAATCTTCCAGCTTACTGGAGAGGTGAGAGATTCTGATGATGTCACATTACATCATTCTTATCTATGGTAATAAAAGATGATATGACCGGAGAGGGGAGGGGGCTTGATGATGCACATTACTCTTCTTATGTTGGTAATAACAGGATAGACTGGAGAGGGAGGGGCTCTGATGATGTCACATTTCATCATTTTATCTATGGTAATAACAGAGATGATATGACTGGAGAGGGAAGGGGGCTCTGATGATGTCACATTACATCATTCTTATCTATGGTAATAACAGATGATAGGACTGGAGAGGGAAGGGGGGCTCTGATGATGTCACATTACATCATTCTTATCTATGGTAATAACAGAGGATATGACTGGAGAGGTGAGGGGGCTCTGTATGTCACATTACATCATTCTTATCTATGGTAATAACAGATGAATGACTGGAGAGGGGAGGGGGCTCTGATGATGTCACATTACATCATTCTTATCTATGGTATAGCAGTGATATGACTGGAGGAGGGAAGGGGGCTTGATGAGTCACATTACATATTCTTATCTATGGTAAAAACAGATGAATGACTGGAGAGGGAAGGGGGCTCTGATGATGTCACATTACATCATTCTTATCTATGGGTAATAACAGATGATATTACTGGAGAGGGAAGGGGGCTTTGGTGTCACATTCCATCATTCTTATCTATGGTAATAACAGATGATATGACTGGAGAGGGGAGGGGGCTCTAATGATGTCACATTATATCATTCTTCTCTATGGTAATTTAACAGATGATATGATGGAGAGGGGAGAGATTTTGATGATGTCACATTACATCATTCTTATCTATGGTAATAACAGTGATATAACTGGAGAGGTAAGAGATTCTGATGATGTCAATTAACAAAACATTCTTAGCTATGATTAATAACATGATGATGGAGGAGGGGGAGGGGCTCTATGATGCCCCATTACTCATTTTTTTTAGTAATAACATGATATGATGGAGTGGTGAAAGATTTTTGATGATGTCAATTAATCTTCTATCATGGGAATAACAGAGATATGACGGAAAAGGGGTGGGGGCCCTGGAAATGTTTGTAGTTTATTTACCAATGTATCTCTCTATAAACGGATTTCCCCAGTAGGAAAAGACCTCTAGTGAGTTTCCTACCTTGCCCCCCCTGTTATAGAGGCCCCAATTAAGGGGCCTCCATCTCACTACCTGATACAGGGAAAAATCAATGAGCAGAAGATCCTAGAACTCACCAACAAGATGACTGAGCTGCTGACTGGAGAGGTGATGCTGCTGGGAATGCTGGGATATTATACAGTAAACACCAATGGAGGGGTCTGGGTTTATGACTGTATCATTGTGTGTGTCAGGTTCCTATAAGATGTCAGGAGCGCTGTCTATTTCTCCATGGAGGAGTGGGGTATTTAGAAGAACATAAAGGGTCAGTTTCAGAGATTGTCAAGATGGAGGGGTCCTACAAGGACGTTTATATGGAGGATGAGCAGCCGCTCACATCTCCAGGTAATTCCTCTCCTATCCTGGTTCATAAACTGTTAAATGTTCGTTTATTAACTTTATAAACTCATTAGTCAGTAATGGGCTATTTTGAGTAAAGAGGAGATGGGCTTTGAGCTTCACTAAGAAATCAGGGTACAGCTGTCCATAAAAAGGGGCAAAGAGGAGACCTTCCAGGGAAGAAGTTGTTTATTCAATTGTTTTACTTAAGAAGGCAGCAGGTTTTCTGCTATAAGAAGTGGGGAATAATCTGACTCCACTTGGTTAAAATCATTATAAGTTAAGAAGAAAAAAAAGTGATGTTCATTTACTTTTATCATTGGTCACGTGATTTTGGAGGTATAAAGCTTAAAAAATTGGGTGGGGTGGTCATTGGCAATCAGTAGAGAACCGCGCAGGCGAGGTTCTAACTGCATCGAGGCCGCACTACAGCTGTTCAGCTTATGCAGTGTCTGATCCTACCCTGAGATCAGCGATTCCTCCCTGGGATATTAAAGGGTTTGTCTCACGACATTGATTCATCTTAGCTCAGGCCTGTTGTCTTGGTTTCACTTTGAATTCAGGGGCGTGTTTACTGGCTTCCACTAGGCTGCAGAAGAAGCCAGGTCTGTAGCTATAGCAACCAGTGCTGGCAGCCTATCAGGAGAGATTGAACAGGTTTGTAGCTATAGCGACCTGAGGAACTGATGCAGCCCATACAAGAGGGGATATCTAGGAATAGGTAGGGCATTATTAATGGACATATATTGCAAAGTGACTTGTTTTTGCAAGCTCTTTAATATAAAAAGCAAACCTTATAGTGAGACAACCCCTTTAACATTGTTCTGTCTTGGTTAATAATGGGGAACCTCTCTGGACCTCAGTGATTACACTCCCCTCGTGGAACGCTACTTTTATAGTGTCCATGAAAAAGATCCATAGATCTAATTTCTTTGTTTTTAAAAGCAAAATCTGGCACTGAAATAAGCTGGAATGTTTTCACTTTTCCTTCTCTGACTTTTATATGTAGGTGACATACAGTCTTTACTCTGTTGCAGCAGGGCTGAAAGTTGCAGTTTAGGCTGTCAGTATTTTTTCTATTATTTTTTATTTTTGGGGGGGTGTTTGTCTATTTTTATATTACAGATTGTGTCCCCTATTTGGTTAGAAAAAGACCCCTGCAGACATCTTTGTTTTTTTACAGATTTTTCTGTAGCTGATATGTTATTACCAGTTAAAGGGGGAAGACAGACCCCAAGTACCCTCCACTTGAATGTATGTAGACTTTGGGCAGTCGACAGCTGGTTAATAAGGCTTCATTAAACAAGCCCTCATATGGTTTTGTTCGCAGCAATGTAAGTAGACAATGGCTCTTGGACAGCTCAGAAAAAAAGTTAATTTATAAAAAATTTCTACAGGCGATTAACAGGTGTTAACAACTGCAAAGTTAGGAAATCCTAAATGTCACTTTATCAACTCAACTGGTAATTACAACTGTTTCATATTTCTATGGTACAGAAAAAAAAACCCCCACACCCTAGCCCCATTTTTCTACAGAAAAGGGAACCAAAATTTTGGGGACACACCTTTCTTCCAACATTTTCCCTGTAATTTTCAGGATTTAAAAAAATTTTGTAGTTTTCACATGAAGGCATCAAAACTATGAATTAACAATGGGGAATTATATACTTAAAAAAAAAAGTGGGGAAAAAAACGAAAATATGATTAAATTTTTAAAGGTTCTTCAAAGTAGCCCCCTTTTTTACTTGTTGCTGTTTTTGCCACCTTTTTGAGTTTTAAAAAAGGGGTAGTCCCCTGAAAGGGTTTTGGGCCCTTCACGGGTGTCCCCCCTGTCGGGTTTTAAATAAGGGGAAATTTCTTCCCTTTAAAAAAGGGGGTTGGGGACCTTTGGTTTGGGTTTTGGTCAGAATCGGGTTGGATACACAGCTGATAGTCCTACTGAAAAAAGAGTTAAAATTTTTTCAAATTATGGAAAAAGAAAAAAGCATTACAAAATTTAAAAAACAAAAGGGCCCAAACAAACTTTAAAAAAGAAGGTAAAGTCAGCCCCGAAAAATGGGGGAAACTTTAAAAAAGTGCCCCCCAAGTGCAGCGGGCCAAAACCATCAGGCTACAAAAAAAACTGGTCGCATGGGAGCCCCCCGAAAAGGAAGCCCAAAAGTCCCCCTCTGCGAGGGGGATAGTTCTCAAATTTCCCAAGCCTAAAAAAATCGCAGGTTTAACACAGCTCAGATTAGAGCCCCAGGTCAATGCCACACAGAGTTCTAGCAGCGGGACACATTCTACAAAAAAATTGTTAAGGGGAGACTGTGGCGCGGGGCCTTTTCAGGGTTTAAAATAGCTGCAAAAAAACCCCATTTGGTTAAGGACAAGCAATCAACAAGCAAAAAAGGACTTTTTTTGGGCAAAAAAAACAAAAGGGATTGGGGAAAATTAGACCTGGGGGAAAATCTGTGTTTTGGGGTTTTTTTGGGGCCCAAAATTTTTAAGATTTTTGGGTTTTTAAAACTTTTTTTGCGATGCAAAAAAGGTAAAACGAATGGATCCCTTTCCGGGTTCCCCCCCGTGAAGCAGGGAGGAATGGTGGGGGTGCTTTGCTGGGGGAAAACTTTTGGGGATTTTTTTAAAATTAAAGGAAAATACTGAAGCAGCATGGTTACCCCAGCATTTTTGCAGGGGGCAGGGCTTTTTAAACCCGGTTTGCTTTTTAGTTGGAAAATCTTTTAAATTTTTTAACAGGACAATGCCCCCAAACTCACCTCCGGGACTGGGGTAAGGGCTATTTGACCAAGAAGGAGAGGGGATGGGGTGTACCCCCAATGCCCTGGCCTCCACAGCCCCACCAGACCAAAAACCCAATCGAGAGGGTTTGTGGTAAAGTGGCCCGCAGAGTAAAGAAAAAAGGGCCCCAAAAAAGTGCTAACCCACTCGGGGAAACCCTCCTTCAAGACTTTTTGTAAGCCCATTTCAGGTGACAAATTCTTGAAGCTCATAAAAGGAAAAATTCCCAAGAGTGTGCAAGCAGTAATAAAAGAAAAAAGGTGGAAAAACCCTAGAATATAAGACATTTTTTTCATTTGGGTTCAAAATTTTTTGGTAAGAAATTTAAAATTTTCCATATTTGTTTAATTCTTTTAGTTTTGATCCCTTCGTGTGAATCTGAAAATTTTTATAGTCTTGAAAATACAAAAAAAACGTTGGAAGGGAAAAAAAGGGGTATCCAAAAAACCTTTTGGTCTGTACTGTATACCCCCACAAAGAAAACTTTTCCTGCATGTCTAGTTTGTTTCTGCTTATATGCCCTTCATCTCTCACAACTACTACACCCACAGTGTTTCTGCATCCCTCACAACTACTACATCCCATAGTGTCCCTGCATCCCTCACAAGTGCTATGTGAGTGGTAACATAGGAGTGGCAAAGGATAGGATAGGGTTAGCAGTGAAGTTGCAATTGTCATGATGGCTCTCATCCAAACCTCTTATGCCACCTGGGAACAGCACAGTTTAAGAAGGGGGCCCGAAAGTTTAGAAATAGGGGGTGTTCCCCCATTGTTTCCCCCTTTCACCCAAAAAAGTTTGGGGTTATAAGCCTTTCCCTTTCCCGATGGTAGTTGAAGTGGTTTCCCTTTATGTTGGTGCAGGGAAAAAGGAAGGAGGGGGAAGTAAATTTTTTATTCCATCTAGTTGTTTTACCCCAAATAAGGGGTTTTTTTAAAAAAAAAAATTACAGTCACACGGGAAGCCGTAGCAAAAAAGAGGCCCCCAAAATTTTTAGGACCAGACTTTTTAAACCCAAATTTTTTCACAGGCGCTAACTTTGGGCCGGCCCCCGGTGAACTGGAAAAAATTTTTTAAGGCCAAATGGGTTGAGCTATACCAGAGGCCGGGGGCCTCAACTAACCCTTTTTGGGGTTTTTGCTCCACCCACTTTTCCTCAATTAAATTTCAATTTACAGGGCTCCAACCCCCAAAGCTGTCAGGTTTTTCATTTTCTGGACATTTTGGCGAAAAGGGGTTTTTTTTCTTAGGGTCAGGGGAAAAAGGTTATGGAAGCTCCCCTCTGAATTTAGCTTTGCATCAGTGAAACAACTGAGAACTATCCTAAGAACTCAACCAAAAAGAAAATCCCCCAAAAAACAGTTACACGGCCCCATATTAGAAAAGGCCCCCAACCCCCGGGGCCTAAGCAACCCCAACCCCCTTTCTTCAAACTTGAACTTTAAACACGAAAGGGAAAACAACATACTTAAAACGCGATCCTGGGGATTTGTTTAAAAGATCGCCCTGCCCGGGGCCAATTTATTTAGCATTTTTTTTGTAGTAAACAAAAATATTCCCCCAAAGAGAGCACCTCGACTCTTCCACTTCCCCCCTTCTCCCCTTCTTTCATCTCACAGAGAATGTCAGTGAAGGGTGATCATTTGGGAAAAGGGGTTTTCTTGGTGCAGAAAAAAATTTTAATTATGGAATTTAATTTTTTTCTACAGCTTGAGCTCGGTGCTGGGACAGGGACTAAAAAAAGATTGGAAAAAATGAGTTAAGATAAAATTTATCCACAAAAAAACCCTATATTCAGAAACCAAAATTTTTTTTTAAAATTTCCTCCTGTAAAACCCCCATGTCCCCAAAACTGTGGTTGACCAAAAGGGTCCAAGGGTGATTTTGAGTGGGGGAAAAAAAATACCAAATTGATAATTTGTTTAACCCGGAGAAAAAGGTAACATTGGGATCTTTTAATTAAAAACATTAAAAATGGCTAAAAAGAATGGGCGAATTCAAGCCCCCAGTTGTCCATATCTTGGGTTTCCCCCAAAATAAAAAATGTCCCTTTTTTACCCACCAGCTTTTTTAAGGGGGACATTGAAGGGGGAAAGCCCCTGGTAAGGGACAAAAGGAAAAGGTTGATTATTTTTAAACCAAATTTTTTTAGAATTTGTATTGGAAATTATCCCAAAATTTCAAGCTACAGCTGCCAAAAAAAAATCCTTTTATATAGGTAAAAAATAATCCACCTGGGCTTTGGAGCAGCTTTTTGGGAAAATTTTATGCCTTGTCTACACTGCACTGCTTTTTGGGCAGGTTTTTTTAAATGGATTCACAAAAAACCGATTGTAGGAACCCGAGCCCAATTTGACCTCAATTTGAAAAAACAGCAGCTCAGAAATTTTATTAGATTTCAATTTCCGTGGCCTCAAAAAAAATAAAAAATTTTATTTATAAATTTACAATTTTGGTGGATTTAAGTACCCGTTTTTTTATACTAGGGCCGGGCCAAAAACAAAAACCGACCCGCAAAATTTCGAAAAAATCGCAGTAAAGCGATTTGGTTAAAAAATGTCCCGGGTCCTATAAAAAAATCCGACGACATTACCTTGTGACATAACCTTTAAAGTTTTTTTTATCCCAAAAAAATTTTGGGAAAGAGTTTTTTTTATAGAGGCAAAATGGAGGGTTAATGGTTTTAAATGTATTGAAAAAGGTGAGGTGGCCAATTTGATCTTCTAGTAGGACTTTATTAAAATTTGGGAATTTAGGGCCCCGGTTTTACCCCCTACTGCAAAACCAAGCTGTAAAATGGTTCCTCCGAAAAAGGGGGATAAGGGTGAAAGGAGGGAAAAGAAAGGGGTATATTAACAAGATAGGGTTAATTTAAAAAGGCAGTATTTCAAATGTTTGACCATTAGGAAAGGAGAGACTTTCTAAAAATTGGGTAATAATTAAAAAAAGGCCGATAAAAATGGAAGGATCCTCGCTCAGTGTTTTTGATTAAGGGACCAAAGCCCTTATATCAGTGGTATGCAAAGGGCAGCTCTCCAGCTGTTGGGAAACTAAATTCCCATCATGCCCACTGATATAGATTATATAAATGTATGATGAAAGTTGTAGTTTCCCAACAACTGGAGAGCTGCCCTTTGAAGACCTCTGCCTAATATTATGCAGATCACGCTCTAAAAATTTACCAGGTTTGTTGCTCCAACTATAGAAGGAGCCGGCACAAATTTGTCTGTATTTTTTATGTTTGTACCTCATGATTTGGAGAATCATATGATACAACTTAACGTATTCCTTAAAAATCAGACGCCAAACCAGGCTCCTTATGAGTGGCTTCCGAAATATTCAGCTTTGAGCCTCAATGTCTAGTGAAGCTCCAGAGTTTTCTGTGGCTTCTAGATAGAATGTCTACGCATTTAAGCGCTGCCCTTGGGTTTGTGGCGATGTATAATCAGATTAATGTGCAGCTACAAAAGTGAGAATGGAGGACTGTAGCTCAAAAAGACAGGAAATCTGAAAAGATTGACTTATTCAGTCTCCAATGTATGGACGCTTGATCAGAGTGCAGGATATTACCAACTATAGCGTCAGCAACAAAAGATAGAAGGGAATGTTGTCGAAATAAATTAGAAGTCAAGGAGATGGGGAAAATGTGTAATCTCAATCAGAGGGATGCAGAATCCTCCATATGTCAGTTAATTGCACATCATGCAATAATTTTTTAATCCTGTTGAGGGTACAAAACGCTATTGAAGGGAGACCAGTAGAGGTATCTATGAAAGAATTGATTGCCAGGTTAAAATCACCACATAAGATAATACCTTTTTTATTAGGAGCATAGATATTGGCTATTGTATAAGTTTGATCCTGTATGTCACATTTCAAAAGAGAACTTAAGTGTCATCATCTAAGAGAACAGTCACTTAACATACATAGAGAATTAGGAAAACATGTCAATTCCATTAGTTTTAGTAGAGATGCTACTTCTTTAGTACCAGGCAGGGAAATATCTATTTCGAAGGATTGCAATGTGATCTGAGCTGGTGGGTCTCCTCTAAGCAGACTATATGATGATTTTTGTCTATGTAAGGGTACAAGTCTGCAATCTCTTTCGGGGATTTTAAAACCCCTTTACATTAAGGGTTTAAAAAAAATTTCCCCAATTTTAACCATTAAATGGTGACTTTATAAAAAATTAACAAAAAATTATCGCACCCAATGTTGTAAAAATTGGGGGACTTTGGGCATTAAACTGGGAAGGAAAAGGGTTTAGAAACAAAAACCCTTTAAAATTACAAAATTTCGAAAATTTTTACGGGTAAAGGCCAAAAAAAATTTAAAGAAAGGGGAGATAACGCAATGGGCCAATTTTAAAGGAAAAAAAAACCCCCATTATTTAAGGGGCCTTAAAAAGGCCAAAAGGGAAAAAAGGAGATATTCAAAAAAACTGCCGCAGGACGTTAAAAGAAAACTAAAACAAAAGAAGGCACTCAGTCATAGGATGCTGTAAAGCACTGATGTGACAAAATAAATAAAAAAGGAAACCCCAAAATAAAAATAATATAAAACTTTAGTGCCCTTTCATAAATGGGTGGAAAAGATCCATGTGGAAAGATTTATCTCTTAAGGGGTTAAGGAGTGGCACGTGTTTAGTTTGAAAATTAAAAGGGGGTAGGGGCTATAGACACAAAGGGGGCTATACAGTTCGTGAAGAGAAAAAATTTTGTAGGAGAAAAAAAATTAAAAATATTAAAACAACATTTTTTAAATTTAAATTGAAAAAGGCCAAAAAAAAAAAAAAAGACCTGAGAGAATAGTTCGAATAGAAAGAAACCCCTCTCATTTCCCAAACCATCAAAATTTTCCCAAATCTAGTAATAGGAAAAAGCACCCTTCCCTTTTAATGGATGGGTAAAGGGAAGGAAAGAGGAAAAAAAAATTTCTATAAAAAACAACAAGAAAAAAAAAGTTTGTTTTCCCCAAGTCCCTCAAATTAACGCGATGTGGTTTAGGGGGGGAGAGAAGAGTCTTCAGGGGTTCTAAACTTTTAGTAAAACCCCTGGATTTAGGAGTTGTTGTAGGGGGTGGGGTTTTTAGGGGTTTTGGGGATGCAGCTTTTTTGGGGGGCCAAAAATCAGGAGAAGTTGAGCATTCAATCGGAGATGTAATTTCTTGGGAAATTTAAGGTAGAGAGAAAAAATTAGACGATCATGAAGGGTTTTTGTTTCTTTTTTTACATGGAGTGCGAATGGGGAAAACCCCTAGATAGGGGATAATTTTGGGATGGAAGCAAATTTCCAGAAGAGATTTGATTTTCAAAAATGCTTTTTGGGGAGGGGTATGCCTGAAATCGTCGAAAAAAATCCCACTTAACACCCCCAAACAGACATTTTACATTTTTCGAGCCACATTTATCTCGTCCCTTTAAGTTTTAAAGTTTGATCCCAAAAAGTAATGGTTTTTGGGCAAGAGGCCTTTCCCGGGCTTTGGAGGCCAAGGCCCTGGCCCCGTCAAATTTTAACTGGCCCAAAAAATCAGGTTTCCTCAGAATATAATTAACCAATTAAGTTAGGATGGGAATCAGCTCATAGGTCCGAAATGTTTCTAATGTTATTTAATCGGTTATGATTTTCAATTCATTCTGACGTAGGTGACTGCAGATTAGAAAGTTAATTGTTTATACCTTCTTGTGCATGTTCTAACTATTGGACTTTGTCCTAAAGGGCTGCATATCATGTTTCATATTGAGCTTAGATGAGAGTAATGAAAGTAGAGTTCTCAGCTCTTGGTGAAGGGTGTTTAATGCATCTTCAGGAGGAGGAAGGTTCGGTGAGGGAAGAACATAGTTGTGGTGGATTTGCATTCAGTGTTTGAGGGCTTAGAGGTGGTTTTAATGGACTACCACACCGGGTAGAAGGGTCTGGACTGGAGTTCCAAAAGGCACTATGCGCAGTTGTTAACTACTTAGTCTGAGAGAAACCCATTGTCAGTTTGTGGTGATTTTGAAGGAGCAGCTTCAGTCCAGTTATTTGTTTTGTGAACAGCCTCAGTATATTCACTTCTGATTATAGCTGATGAGTTAGAGAGACTAGAGGAAGCAATATGATTGTAAATAAGTGTTAGTTGATTTTCACCTCAAAGCCTGCTGCTTCCCTGTTGTACAATTGATATCTCCCCAGGTGATCCCACAGGTGTCCCATTGACTGGGGGTTCTGAGGTGTAAAGAGCTCTGCTGCGACCCTTTATAGACAAAAGAGATGAATTCTACATTTTTATGAACCTATGGGCTGCACATTTGGATGACATTCATCTCCCTCGTGTGTGTAATTAAATACCTTGAGAGGAGTCCATAGGTGAACGGACATCAGAAGAGGGGGGCTTGTGGCTACCAATTTTATAAATAATAGAGGTAGCACAATTAGATAGCTCCTCAGGAGCCCAGTTTGCCGAGGAGTCCATATATACAGAAAGGGAATAATCAAAACAATGTTTATTTACTATCAGTATACAAATGTGTAACCTTATTCATAAAAGTAAGGCACAGAATATGTCCCGTCACAGCAACACAGAATATATATTGTACAGGCTTAACACAATTGGAGACAAAAAATACATGTAGAGGGCACTATCCCTAGTAGACCCTAGGGAACTAGTAGCGAGGACGGAGGTCGTGAGTAATGATGCTCCTGTTATGGAACTTTTGGCTAGCTAACTCGACATAGACTGCTATTATCAGAGCAGGTACTGTTTTTTGTCTTCCTAGTATTATATTTTGTGCTTTAGTGGTTTTGACCACTTTAATGGATCATTTTTCAAAATTTTGTTGGTTTCATATAATCTGCTCCAAAAGAATAGTCACATTTTAAGGGTTTTTTTGCACTTCTTTTTTGTGTATTTAATTACATGTTGGAAAAATTTGGACTTAAACCACTGTACGGTTACTTTATTTTTCCCTCTTTTTCCCCCCTAATTTGTCCCTTGGGGAAAAATTTTATCTTTGGGGGAAGTTGAAACATATTGGGACAATTTGTGAGATTACTAAGGCTTGTTAGTTTTTTTAAGGGTTGGTTTCCCTACGGGGACCCCCTTTTGGGGCGCTACCCCATATTCGGTAGGCTAAGTCAGTTATTTTTTGGTTACAAAGGATGTCCCTTAATGTGTTTTTTTTTCCCCCGGGTTTTTTTTAAGCCCCGACAATACATAACTGTTTAAAAATAAAAATTATGTTTTATGATACCTTTCTGTATGTATACTTTCAAATCAAGGTTTTGTAGGGGCTTATAATTGGCCACTTATAAAATTTTTTTTGAGGATCCATAGGAGCAGAAATTCAGGCCCCCCTCTGAAATCGAAGAGGCCCTCAAAAGGGTTAACTGTGAAGAGGCAGTGGGAAAGTCCTCTCTCTCTCCCGACAAAAAAAATTTTAGGATTTTTATGCACAGAGCCCCCAAGATAATAGCCTAAAAAAGCAATATACAATTAAATAGGCTCTTCTCAGCTGGTATTTTTCTTGCAGCCCCATGTAATGTCCTGATAAGCATCGCCAGGTCCCAGGCCCATGGCCCCAAAGCCTCCAAAACCCAAGATTATAAAAAATAAGACCGGTTAAAAAAGGGACTTTTTCTTTATTGGAAAAATTTCTGTACAAAAAAACGGAGGTAAATGACGACATTTTGACGCACTTGTCCTTGTTCACAGTTTTTGATCTTAGAGCTTCCCAACGAAAACCCGGGCACTGGGGAAGAAAAGTAGATTTTTGGAAAAAAGATTGTTAAGAGAATGATGTGCTCCAGCAAGAAAAGGGGAGCTGCCCCTCTAATTTTACTGATTTCGCATCTGACCTGCCCCTGTTTCTTTTTGGGGGACGAGATAGGCTCCTTGCTGTCAGGTGATCGGGAAGCAACAGGGATTCAGCAGTCTCACCAGAGGTCAGAGAATTGCTGCTGAGTGAGAAGGTAGCACGGTTGGGGTAAACAATGTCCTCAAGTAAGCTGTGGAATCGTTCCGTTCCAATCCCTTGCGTAGCCGCAGCTATATAAGATGGCTCTGGCATGTGGCATGGTTTGGATTCAGGATCACGTCCCGACAAAGGGAAGAAATTAGAGATGGAGAAATCTCTCAGATTGGTGGGCTTTAAAGGGGTTGTGTTATTTTAAAATGGGGGTAGCATAAATGGAAGTAATTTTGTCCTAGGATACCATTAGCAAAGTCATGGTTAGTAAAAGGTTGATTTTTTTTTGGGATAGAACCGTTGGGTCCCTGGTTGGGTTCCCCCCCACCTAATCTTCCCCTTACTTGGGTCTGCTGTATGAGTTAGTCGCCCCGGCATATTGGGATTGCACACAATGTGTTAATGCTGTGTTGGGAGGGAGAGAGAGAGACCTGATGCTGTGCTGGGACAAAGAGAGAGAGACCTGATGCTGTGCTGGGACAGAGAGAGAGAGACCTGATGCTGTGCTGGGACAAAGAAAGAGAGAGACCTGATGCTGTGCTGGGACAAAGAAAGAGAGAGACCTGATGCTGTGCTGGGACAAAGAGAGAGAGAGACCCTTTCTGGCTGGGGCAAGAGAGAGAACCTGATGCTGTTGGGACGAAAGAGAGAACCTATGCGTGCTGGGGGGAAGAGAGAGAACCGATGCTGTTCTGGACGAAGAGAGAGAGACCTGAGCTGTGCGGGCGAAGAGAGAGAGACCTTATCTTGCGGGACGAAGAGGGGGAGCCAAAGCTTGCTGGGAGACGAGTTAGGACTGATCGTGCTGCGAAAAGAGGAGACCGAGTGTGCTGGGCGACGAGAGAGGACCTATGCGTGCTTGAAGGAGAGGAGAACCTATGCTGTGCTGGGACAAAGAAGGGGACCTATGCGTGGGGTCGAAGGACGGAGAGACCTGATGCTGTGCTCAAAGGAGAGAGAGAGACCCGTGCTGTGTCAGAAGGGAGAGAAGAGACCTGATACAAAGAGAGAGGCTTGATATTTGCTGGATGGAAGAGAACACCGAGCGTGCTGGATGGAGAGAGAGACACCTTTTGCTGTGCTGGGGGGAGGAAGAAACCTAATGCTGTCTTGGACAGATAGAGAATTGATGTTGTGCTGGGGCAAAATAGAGAAACCGATTCTTGTGGGGTGGGGAGAGAGACACCTGCTGCTGTGCTGGGAGGAGAGAGAGAGAGAGACACCCGCCCTGTGTGGATGGAGAGGAAGACACCTGCCCTGGCTGGATGGGGAGAGAGACACCCGCCCCTGTTGGGATGGAGGGGAGAACACTGCCGCTGTGCGGGATGGAGAGAGAGAGACTTTCCGCTGTGCTGGGATGGAGAGAGAGGGCACCTCCGCTGTAGGGGTGGGGGAAAGACACCTGCTGTTGTGCTGGATGGGGGAGAAAACACCTGCCCTGTGCTGGGATGGAGAGAGGAAAAACCGCCGCTTTGGGATGGAGAGAGAGACACCTCCGCTGTCGGGATGGAGAAGAAGACCTGATGCTGTGCTGGGACGTAGAGAGAGAGACCTGATGCTGTGCTGGGACAAAGAGAGAGACCTGATGCTTTGCTCGGAAGGAGAGAGAGAGAGAGACCTGATGCTGTGCTCGGAAGGAGAGAGAGAGAGACCTGATGCTATGCTGGGACAAAGAGAGAGACCTGATGCTGTGCTCTGAAGGAGAGAGAGACCTGATGCTGTGCTCTGAAGGAGAGAGAGACCAGATGCTGAGCTCTGAAGGAGAGAGAGACCTGATGCTGTGCTCTAAGGAAAAGAGACCCGAGCTGGCTCGGAAGGAAGAGACCCAACTGTGTCGGGAAAGGGGAGAGACCCCAGCTGTGCCGGAAAAGGGGAGGGAGACCTGATGCTTTTGCTCGGGGAAAGGGGAAAAGAGACCTGATTTTGCTCGGAAGGAGAGAGAGAGACCTGATGCTCTGCTCGGAAGGAGAGAAGAACCCGATGCTGTCTCCGGAAGGAGAGAGAGAGACCGATCTTTTCAGGAAGGGGAGAGAGAGACCCGAGCTGTGCTCGGAAGTAGAGAGAAAACCTTTGCTGTCTGGGATGAAGAAGAGAGACCTGTGCTGTGCTCAAAGGAGAGAGAGAGCCTATACAAAAGAGAGAGGCTTTATGCTGTCTGGGATGGAAGAGGACACCCGATGCTGTGCTGGGTGGAGGAGAGAACCGTTGCTGTGCTGGGATGGAGGAGAGACACCTAATGCTGTGCTTGGACGAGATAGAGATACTTGATGCTGTGCTGGGACAAGATAGAGATACCTGATTCTGTGCTGGGATGAGAGAAGGATACCTTTTTGTGCGGGGTGGCAAGAGAGACACCGCTGCGTGCTGGGGTGGAGAAGAGAAGAGAAGCTGCCCCGTGCTGAGATGGAGAGAGAACAGCTCCGCTGTGCTGGGGGGAGAGAGAAGGGAAACCCCCCCTGTGCGGGATGGAGAGAGAGAGAACCTGCCGCTGTGCTGGGATGGCGAGAGAGAGACACCTGCCGCTGTGCTGGGATGGGAGAAGACTTGATGTCTGCTGGGGTGGAGAGAGCGACACCCCGATGCGTGCTGGGATGGGAGGAAAAGGGGACCCGATTTGTGCGAGAGAGAGATTTAGGCTTTTGGGGTTTTTGTGCACAGCCCCCCTAAAAAACAACTGTGCAAGAAAGTAGAACATCTACGAAGAAAGAAATTAGCACGGTTTTTTCCCCCGCTTCCCCAAACCCCCACGAGTATAGAACCTCCTTTTGCTGGGATTAGAGGAGAGGCCGCTGTCTGGGAGGAGAGAGAAGGGCCTGCCCCTGTGCTGGGGTGGGGGAAAAGAGAGACCGCCCCTGTTGGGATTTAGAGAGAGACACCTAATTCTGGCTGGATAGAGGAAACGACCCTGATGCTGGCTGGGATGGAGAGAGCGATAAAATATGCTGTATGTGGGGAAAAGAGAGACCTGTCGTGCTCGGAAGAAAGAGAGAGACCCATGCTGTGCGGGACAAGAGAAGGAGACCCGAGCTGTGCTGGAAGGAGCGAGAGAGGACCTGATACGAAAAGAGAGAGGGGTTTAGTTGTCCCCGGGTGGAGGAAAGAACCTGATCTGTGCTGGGAGGAGGGGAAAACACTAAACTGTGCTTTGACGAGATAGAGATACTTTAGGGTGTGCGGGACAAGATAAATACCTCATTTTGCGGGATGAAGAGAGAGATACCAGTTTTTGTGCTGGGATGGAAAAGAGAAACCCCGATGGTGTGCTGGGATGGCAGAGAGACCCGTGCTGTGCTGGAAAGGAGAGAGAGAGAACACCTTGGGGCTTGGGATGGAAAAGAGGAGGGGACCCCCTGCCGCTGTTTTCGGGGTGGAGAGAGACACCTGGCGTGCGGGATGGAGAGAGGGGCACCTGCCCCTGTGCTGGGGTGGAGAGAGAACACCTCCCGTGCTGGGATGGAGAGAGAGACACCTGCCGCTGTGCTGGGATGGAGAGAGAGACGCCTGCCGCTGTGCTGGGAAGGGAGAGAACACCGCCCCTGTGCGGGGGGGAGAGCACCTGCCGGTGTGGGGGTGGAGAGAGAGAAAACCCCCCTGGCTGGGATGGAAAGAACACCCGCCGGGAAATGGGTGGGGAGAAACCCGCCCCTGAAGTGGGGGTGGGGGGGACACCTGCTGCTGTGCTGGGAGGAGAGAGGACACCTGCCCCTGTGCTTTGGGGCGGAGGAGAGGGGCCTATGCTGGCTGGGACGAAGAGAGAGGACCCCATGCGTCTGGGACAAGGAGAGGGACCGATCTTGGGTGGGGGCGAAGAGAGAGAGACCTGTGCTGTCTGGGACAAAGGAGAGACCCATGCTTGCTCAAGGGAAAAGAGAGGACCCGATGCTGTGCCGGGAAAGGAGAGAGGAAAAACCTGATGCGTGCTGGGACAAAGAGAGGATGATGCGTGCTCTGAAGGGGAAAGAGAGACCTGATCTGGCTGGAAGGGGAGAGACCCCAGCGTGCCGAATAGAGAGAGATGATGTGTGCTGAAGGAGAAGAGACCTATGTGGGCTCGGAAGAGAGAGAGAGACCCAGCTGGTGGGATGAAGAGAGAGAGACCTTTGCTGTGCTCGAAGGGAGAGAGAGAGACCTGATATGAAAGAGAGAGGCTTTATGTTTGTGCTGGGATGGGAGAGAGACATGTGCTGTGCTGGGGTGGGAGAGAAGCCTTTTGCTGTTGGGGTGGAGGAGGACACCTAATGCGTGTTGGGAATTTGAGATACTTATGTGTCGGACAAGATAAGATACCTTATTCGTGTGGGATGAAGGGGAGAAGATACCGGTTTTTGTGCTGGGGGGTGGGGAGAGGACCCTGCGCGTGCGGGATGGGGAAGAGAGAGAAAAAGTGCCCCCTGTGCTGAGATGGAGAGAGAGAAGCTGCCGTGTGTGGGATGGAGAGAGAACAATGCCCCGTCTGGGTGGAGAGAGGACACCTGCCGCTGTGCGGGAGGAAGAGAGACACCGGGCGGTGCTTTCGATGGAGAGAGAGACACCGGTCGCTGTGCCTGCGAGGAAGGAGAGAAACCTCCCCTGTGGGGTGGAGAGAGAGACACCTGCCGCTGTGCTGGGATGGGGGAAAGAACCTGCCGGCTGTGCTGGGGGGAGAGAAGACACCTGCCGCGGCTGGGATGGAGGGAGACACCTCCCGCGTGCTGGGGGAGAAGAGACACTGCCGCTGGCTGGGGGAAAGAGAGAAAAACCTGCCGTGTGCTGGGATGGAGAAGAGGCCCCCCGCCGCTGTGCGGGGATGGGGGAAAGAGAAAACCTGCCCTGTACGGGATGGAGAGAAGACACCTGATGCTCGGGGATGAGAGAGAAAACCCCGATGCTCTGCGGGGGAGGGAAAGAGGCGACACCGAGCTGTGCTGGGAGGGAGGGGAGCCCTATGCTGGAGAGGAGATGAAAGGCTTTGGGGATTTTAGTGTGTAGCCCCATGAAAACACAACTGTCTGCACAGACCCCTGTAAAAACAAAAGTGCAAAAAAGATAAAAAAATTACGTAAGAAAAAAAATTAGCAGGGTTTTTCCCACGTTCCACCCTCCTGATAGTAAAAAATTGGGCGGACCTGGGGGTTAAAGACCCCTTGCAACCGATATGATGCAAGAGGATTGATTTATAAAGAAAAGTTACGCAATAGTAAAAACTAGTCTATGGATTTCCCTTACCATAAAAAACCCTTTCAAAAAAATATTGAGATAACTAATATCGTGAGGATTTAAAAAAAAATTTGTAACGAAGTTTCAAATAAACAAGTCATCAGAAACTCGATATTCCCATGGAAAAGCCAGGGGACAAGCTTAAAATTCAATTATTACAGAACAAATTAAAGAAATTTGAGAGGGACAACAAAGATTATTTGTACAACAGAGTTTATACATGGGCTTAAACCCGTTCAAAAATACGTCAATTCCATAGAGAAGAGTAAGAAAACTCTATCTGAAAATAGCAGCATGGACCTTTAGGGCTCCACAAATCTGGGGTATGCAGTGGTCAATTACACTAAGGATTCTAAAACAACTGATTTTTTTTGGCAGGCCAATTCCAACCCCGAAAAAATTTTGGAGGCAGTTCTGGGCGAAACCAAACAGGAAAACGCATACAAAAAAAGAAAAAATAGATGATGTTGTACAGGATGTTTAATTAAGTTTAGTTTTTTAAACTATGTTAAAAGTTAACAAAGGCAATCTGCCGTTATAGATAAAAGGACTGAATTTTGTACCCACAAGGGAAAAGTTTTTTTTTTTTTTTTTTTTAAAAAAAAACCTTTTGACTTAATGTGGTTTTATATGCTTTGCAACAATATGGTTAAAAATGTTTTTTGGGATCCCAGATATGTGCGTAAAAAAGATGTGAAATTCCAAAAAAAAATTTTAGGGAAAATAAAATTTTATCCCGCAATTGATACCCACTCTTTTGTTTCCAGAAATTGGTTATCAATGAATTAAACCGGGGGTTTTTTTTTGGTGAACGTTCGTTTTTTTCCCCCCCCCCCTTCTGAAAAACCTAATTCTTTTTTTTTCCACTACACCCACACAGAGGGATTTTATTTGCGGGACAAGATGTCTTTTTTAATGGGTTATTTACTATAAAATAGTAATAGGGAAAACCCCAAAAAAAATCCAATGGGACAAAATTTTAAAAAAAAGTTTTTCGGGAGTTTTCGGGGGGTTTTTCTTTTTTCGGCGTTTAATTCGGTAAATATAAAGGTTATCTGTATTCAGGTTGTTAGCATCCCCCAATACCAAACATGTAGGGTTCCGTTATGGTTTGGTACCGCAAAAAAATTCAAAACATTTTTTTATTTTTGAAATTTGGCCACGGGCCCTTTTTGCGACCAATAACTTTTTTGTACTAACACCTAGGATCAGGGGGGGCATTTTTTGGGGCTGAAGTTACTTTTTTATCGCTAGCAGTTTGGGAAAGCATGCGACTTTTTTTGATCATTTTATTCCTTTTTTTTGGTAACGTAAAATGCCCAAAAAACGCAATTTTGTTTTTTTGGGGAATTTTTTTTTTCTACGGTTTTCAGCGAAGGGGAAAAATGAGGGTTTATATTTTTTATAGATCGGCTAATTTGGGACCCCGGCGATCCCCAAATATGTGTAACTTTTTTTTTTTTTAATTATTTTTTTGAAAAAGGGGGGGAAAGGGGGGGTGATTTGAATTTTTAACCCTTTTTTTTTTTTTTTGAAATTTAAAAAATTTATTTTTTTTTTTTTTTTTTAAACTGAAAACTTTTGGGGCCCCCTGTGGTTTTTTGACCACTAGGTGGCGAAATTTGGGTTTAATAAAAACCAAAATGCATTGCATAGGCAATGCATTGGGGTTTGTACAAAGATGGCGGTTTCCCCACTTTTCCCGTCTCGGAAAGGGGAAAATGGGGCAAACTGGCCAAGGTAAATGAAAGGGAGCCTTCCCAAGGTTTTCCCCCCCACAATGCCCGGGGATCGGGGTCGGCGCAGCATGCCTTTCGGGTATAACCGGGTCCCCGCACCCTTCAGTGCGCGGGAAACCCACGGCGTTTTTAATTTTAGACCCGCGGCCCCTCTTTTTCCGCGGCGCCTGAAGGGGGAAAAAAGCCCAAACGGGGGGGACCACCCCCCGGCGTGTTAATGCCGGGTGTTAGCGGGGTTTTTTCCGCTAACACCCCCGGCTGTGGGGGGGGTCGCGGAGCGATCCCCCCGCAAAGGGCCCCCTTTGGGGGGGGCCCGGGAAGTTTTGATTAAAGCCCCAAGGGCGTTTTAAAGGGGGTTTCCCCAAAAATGGGAAAATTTAAAAAGGAAAAACTAGCCCAAAATTTGTCTAAAAAAGAGAGGGGAAACGATCCAACAATTAGAAATGGAAAAAACTATTACTTTCAAAAAAACAGACCCAAAGGGGGGGTGCTACCGTGATCAGGGGGTCAACGCAGTTTCATCCAAGAAGCAATGACACAACTTCTGACCCCCTAGGGTAATTAAAAAAAATGGGAAAAAAATCCCAAATAGTGAGACAGTAAGGGTCATAGGAGAAATCCCTTTTAGGAAAACCCAAACTAAGGCCTCATTTATTTAATTTAAAAAAAAAGAAATGTTTTAAATGTAGCAACCCGGAAAAAAACAGAGGTTTTATTTGTACCAAAAGTACATAATTCCCCTTTCAAATCCCCCCGGGGGTCCTTTCGTCTCGGGGATAGGGTCGTATTGGAGCCCCTAGCGCAGGGGGTGGGGCAAACCCCGTTTCCCCCGGGGGGGCCCCATGCCTCCAAAGACGTACCTTAAAAAGGGGCCTTAAAGGGGCCGACTAATTTTTTGAAAAACTTGTTGGGAAAATAAAATGGGTATTTAAAGCCAAAACCCCTTTGAATGAAATTTTTATTGCCCAAATTTAAAGGAAATAGGTTTCTTTTGCCCCCTGTACCCCGGGGAGTAATATGCCCCCCGCAGCCAGGGAATATGCCCCATATAGAAAGGGGGATGGGAACCCCATAGTCCCCCTTTGCCCCGGTACATGCCCCCCATAGTTCCCCCGTAGACGATTGATGCCCCCCCTAGGCCCCCCCATAGCCCGGGGAGATGCCCCAAACCCCCCCCCAGTAGCCCACAGATGCCCCAAAAGTCCCCCGAAACCCCGGCAGTTTCCCCCTAATTCCCCCGTAAACCAGGAGATGCCCCATAATCCCCCCCTTAGCCAGGGAGATCCCCATAATCCCCCATTAGCCGGCAGGATGCCCCCTAATCCCCCCCGTAACCAGGCAGATGCCCCATAATACCCCATTTTTCCCGGGAGATGCCCCCCTGCCCCCCATTTGCCAGGCAGAAGCCCCCCTAATGCCAGTTGCCAGGCAGAAGCCCTCATTAAAACCCCCCAGTAGGGCCCGGCAGATTTCCCCCATTTAAAGGGCCTTTCCCGTAGCCAGGAAAATGCCCCCTACCCCCCCCATAGCCAGGCAGATTTCCCCCTAGCCCCCTCAGTAACCACCCCGATGCCCCCTTACCCCCCCGTAAACCAGCCAATGCCCCCAAAAGTCCCCCAGTAGCCAGGGGAGATTCCCCCCTAGTCCCCGTACCCGGCAGATGCCCCTCCCTAGTACCCATTAAACCCCCCAGTAGCCAGGCAAAATTTTCCCCCCCCTAAAACCCCCCGTGCCAGGCAGATGCCCTCCATAGTCCCCCAGTAGCCCGGCCGATTCCCCCCCCTAAGTCCCTCAGAAACCAGGCAAAAAGCCCCCCATAGTCCCCCAAGTAGGGCCCGGGGAGATGCCCCCATGTCCCCCCAAAAACCCGGCCCGAAATGCCCTCCCCTATCCCCCCCGTAGCCCGGGGAATGCCCTTTCCCTAATTTCCCCCCGTAGCCAGGCAATGCCCCCTATTCCCCCCCCCAAATAGCCAGGCAGATGGGCCCCCCTTTGTCCCCCAGTAGCCCCGGGGATGCCCCCATAAATCCCCCCCTGCCAGGCAGATGCCCCCCATAGTCCCCCTTTGCCAGGCAGATGCCCCCATAGTCCCCCTGTAAACCCGGCAGTTTCCCCCTTTTTCCCCCCCGTAGCCAGGCAGATGCCCCCCCCCCTAGTCCCCCTCAGTAGCCCGGAGATGCCCCCATAGTCCCCCCGTAGCCAGGGAATGCCACCTTAACCCCCCCCGTTTGCCCGGGGAGATCCCCCCTTTTGTAACCCCCCGTAGCCAGGAGATCCCAAACCCCCCCGTAAACCAGGAAGATGCCCCCCCCCGTAAACCAGGAAGATGCCCCCCTAAACCCCCCCCCTTGCCAGGGGATGCCCCCATGCCCCCCCCGTAGCCAGGGAGGGGGCCCCCCATAGTCCCCCCCGTAGCCCGGGAGATCCCTTCCTAGTCCCCCCCAAAGCCAGGCAGATGCCCCCCTAGTCCCCAGTAGCCGGGAGATTCCCCCCCTTTTCTTCCCCCGTAGCCAGGGAGATCCCCCATAGGGCCCCCAGTAGGCCCGGCAGATTTCCCTCCTATCCCCCAGTAGCCCCCGGGGTGCCCCCCTAATTTCCCCCCTTTTTAGCCAGGCAGGGTCCCCCAAAAAAAGTCCCCCCCCGTAGCCCGGCAATGCCCCCCTAGTCCCCCTTTAGCCAGGCAAACCCCCCATAGCCCCCCTGAAACCAGGCAGAAAGCCCCCCTAGCCCCCGTAGCCCGGCAGTTTCCCTCCAAATCCCCCCCGTAGAGGGGAAAAGCCCCCCTAGTCCCCCCCTGAAAGCCCGGCCCCCGATGCCCCCCAAAAACCCCCCCGAAAAAAGGGGAGATGGCCCCCCTAGTCCCCCCCCGTAGCCAGGCAGTTTCCCCAAGTCCCCCCGAGCCCGGGAAAAAGCCCCCTAGTACACCCATGAGCCAGGCAGAAGCCCCCAAAAAGCCCCCCCCCGTAAAAGAGGGAGATGGCCCCCCTAAACCCCCCCCGTAACCCGGAAGATGCCCCCATAGCCCCCCCAAAAGGGCCCGGAAGGGTGCCCCCCTAGGGCCCCCCATAGCCCGGCAGGGCCCCCTTTGCCAAACCCCCAAGGGAGCCAGGCAGAATGCCCCCATAGGGAACCCCCTTTGCCCGGCAGATGCCCCCCTAGTACCCCCAAAAAGGCAGATGCCCCCACAAGCCCCCCCCCTAGCCGGCGATGCCCCTTAAAGTTTATAAAAATTTTTAAAAATACTTACCTCGTGGGCCGTGCAGTGCGGTCCGGGCCGCTTCGGGAGCTGTGTCCGGGTTTAAGCATATGGGAAAACCCCGCCGCTTTCGGGCCCGCACGGGACTCCAAATCCCCCTCGGGGGCAGAGGCTGCCGCCCAGGGACCCCGCGTCACCCGGGGGGAGCAAAAGGGGGCCCTCCCCGCCCCCTGCGAAGACCTTAAGCAAGCGTCAAACCAGACAGACATACAAAGGGAGAAGGGGGGAGGGAAACGTCCTCCTGCCTTCTCCCTGTAATAGCTGACTGACTCCGCGCGGCTGTTTGGGAAAACAGCCGTGCGGAGTCAGGGGAACGCGGGGCCCGGAAAAAAACAAAGGGCCCCGGGCCTTTTGTTTTAACCTGTGCCCCACGTCTTATATAGAAAATTTTTCCCTTTAAAAGGGAAATAAAAAACGATGCACCCTTCATTAAGCCCATATGGGCCCAAATTTTTTTTTCCCCCCTCATTGACAAAAAATTCCCCGTTTTTTCATTCCTGTATATTCGTTTCATTAGACATCAAATCATTGTTCCAAATATTCCATTCCCGAAGGGTTAAGGCTACAAGAGGGGGGCATTAAATGAGGACCCCAAAACTCAGTAAATGCAAAAATCAATTTTTTGATGACACTTTTGGAATTGATTTTTTACGAAAAAAATTAAAATTTTAGGTTCGGGCAAAAGATGGGGATTTTTCCCGCAGTTGCAGGGGATTCTATGGGGTCTCCGGAGCTCCAATTTTTTAAAACTTTTTTTTTTGCCATGGGAAAAAAAAATATTTTTGAAAACTCCCCTTTAGCACACGTTAAAAACATGGTTTCGTTGGGGGATGGGCGTCTTCGCTTATGGGGTGATACAAAAGGGAAAAAACTAAAAGGGGAAATTTTTTAATTTTTTTTTAAAACGGATACATCCATTGATTCAATTCACTTGGCCCCCAAAAGAGAAGAAAGTCCTCCCGTATTTAGAATTTGGGAAAATTCCCTTTTTAAAAAAAGGTACAGGAGTTTAGTACCAACTTATTCATTAAACCTTCTGAATGAAACAACGTATTACATATGGACAGCTATCACGCACCTACCACTTTCAAAGGTATACCTATTGGTCAGTTTACCAGGGCCAGGAGAATCTTTTCTACAGATGAGTTGTATCTGAAACAAAGAGGTATTAAAGGGGAAAAATTTGTCAGTAGAGGTTATGATAGAAAAAAAAAGTAAAAGCAGGGGGCATAGAAGTAGGAAAAAAGTCGGGGAGGGCATTAATTGGGCCCAATTTAAAAACCAAAAAAAAAAGGGAAAAACAAATAACATTCCCCAGTAAAATATGATGGCCCCATGATATGATCAAAAAAAAAAACCCCTTTAAAAAATTTTCAAATATTAAAATTGATGATAAATATGGAGAGAAATTTAAAAAAAAAACGTTTAAAAAACCTTAAAAGGGAAAAAAAATGGCAAACGTATAATGTCCCCCTAAGTAAAACACAGAAGGGGATAACCAAAGGCAACGTTTTTAGGGTCCTCAGAAAAAAAAGGGAAAAATTTTTTTGGGCCCTATTGCCCCTAAAATTTTAGTTCCAATTTAAATTAAAAAAGGCCGGATAAATCACACCCCTACTAGGGGGACGTAAAATATACATCAAAGGTGCATATTTCATTGACATAAAGGGGTAATCTAAATGTTTTAAAAGCCCCTTTTTGGGGATATGTTCCCTTGGTCAAATTTCTCACATGCAAAATTTAGAACCCGTGAAAAATCGGTCTAATATTTAAAAACGGCAAATAAAAATGTTGCTAAAAAAGAGGACAACGAGAAGAAAAAAAAATTTTGGGGGAAAGCAGCAAGCCGGGCACTTTTTGGATTTAAGACAAATTCACTTTTTTGGGTGGTGCTATTGAGGGAAGTTAAGGGTTGAGGAGGGGGTTAAACCCCTTAAAAATGTTATTACGGCGAGAGCCCCCGCTGGATTTTTATTTGTACACTTTAGCTCCAGCGGTATAAACGAACGATGGGATTCAAGGGTTTTTATAAATTTATTTTTTTTGTTTTTTTAATCATTTGTTGGTATTAGTTAAAGGGCTATGAGGGAGTGATACTGCTTGAGAAAGGGGGGGGGAGTCCCCTGAAACGGTTTTCGCTTTTGCGCTTTTCTGCCCGTTTTCCACATGGATCTAGCAAGCGCGAAACTTTGCGGATGCATATGAAAGGTTTTAAAATTATTTGGATGCCCACCACTCTTTAGTGCAACGCGCAAGTAACACTTACTTATAACTTGAAAACATGTTTCTATGATGTATAATAAATGGAATTTGTTACACATATTTACCCAGCATTTATTTAAAGCAATGTGAAGGTATGGGGTTGCAGATCCCCTAGTGCAGGGTAAAGTGGTTGGGCATATACTCGTTATATCCACCGGAGTTATATTGCAGATCCCATGTAAAACATAAGCAGAAAGTGTGTAGTTTGTATCAGAACCATTTCACTGTTGTGTGCAGTCCCATGTAAAACAGTCATAAACAGATCATGTATATAGTTTTGTTGCAGAGCCATTTAACTGTTACGTGCAGTCCCATGTAGAACACTTATAAATCTGTAGTGAAGTCAGTGGTGTGATAATCTGTATGCTATATCATTATGTATCTGTCAGGAGCTAGAGGAGCAATTTCTGAGATCTGGGTTCAGAGGTGTAATATTCTGCAGGATACACACAATGTGAGAGAAAAGAAAATCACCCAGCTTTCCTGGGGTTCCCAAATGCAAATCCCATTCAGTTACAAATATGTAGAGAGAACGAGAAATTTCATGTGTAGCACTTGACTTTTTTTTTTTTTTTTTGTAAACATAATTTTTATTACATTTTACAATAACAAAACATATAATAACTATAAGAACTGTCCATTAGATGAGATACCACAATGAAACACAAATAAATAATATAAGGCGTACAGATAAGAAAAGTACTAACCAATGAAAGTACAAATAGCACTATACATACTTTGGCATCATAATAATAAGGATGAAGCAAAAGACCGGCTCCATCTTCATAAAGAAAGAAAACAAAAAATAATAACAATTAACCCCCCCCCCCCAAAAACAAAACAAAAAAAAAACAACAACCCAGAACAGTGTACACAACGCAGTTATTATAAGATACATAATCACATACACCTATGATAATCAAGTAAGGTCTGGATAAAAGGTGAAAACAAGTACTGTGCTGATACATGCTGCAAGATCGCCACACTGCCACATCCCCTAAAGCCCGAGGTAAGATAAATAGAAAAGACAAATTCACCCCTCAACTCTGACGCAACCAGTTACCAAGAGAGTAACCAGGGCACGGTGCCAGTAAATGGTGAGGAAAGCCTCCCAGGTTATATGGGGTAACGACATCCAAAGCCCCCAGATGCCCCTAGTCGATGAGTGATAGAAAACCAGGGGTGTAACCAAAAAGGCTGCATGATCTCCTTGACTCCTTGGGGGTATGAAAAGTTAACTATAAACTCCTGCCATTTCTGAAAAATTTCTGAGATGATGTTATTACCACCTGGAGCACTTCCTGCAATGTTAGGATTGTTGGTTCCAACCATTTAGGCCAGGATGCTTCTTTTAGCCTCTAATAAAAATATAAAGCAAAATTGAGTGGTATCCTAAAATGTATTGGAAAATTAGAACAGGAGCTGTGTTGCTCTAAAGTTAAAATACACCAAAACCTAAGATTCAGAGTCTGTAAGACTGTCTTCCCAGAATTTCATGGTTTCCACACAGGACCATATACTAATGTGACAAAAATCTGTGCAGGGGGTGCCACACTTTAACGGTAGGATGACAAAACGGTCTTGACAAGCTGGATTGGTGGAATATTAAAGCCGTAAATTGTCGAGAATGGTCAATTCAAAAGAACGTGTCTCTCCACTTCTCATTAACTATATAATTTTATGGATCTTCACCATCCATGTAGAATTGTAGTAAGATCTCCTGGTTAGGGTAGACCTCCCACTAGCAAAAATCCTAAACAATGCCCCTCGTCTTCTGACCCCTACAATACCAGCATATAGCGCTTGAAGTAGAGAGTGGTCAGATTTGAGAAGAAGGGCCGATAACATTATCAAAAGCTTTCAACTTAAAAATGTAACGGCTTCAAGTCCTTCAAAAAACTCACATATTTGGGAGTAAGCAAAAAATGCGATGGAGGCACAGGAATATTTATCGAGATAAAACTGAGAGAGAGTAAATCCAACCTTTTGGGAAGGATGAATAAGCTGGGAAAAAAATAGTTAAAATCCCTTTATTCCCTCCATACTTTAAATTGGGGGTTATCTCAAGGCCAGGTTTGAATTCAGGGTGTCCATAGATAGTAAAGTATCTACTGGTCTGGAAGGGCAGGTGAGAACAGGGTTCAACAGCCCTTCAGGCTCCTATCGTGTCCCTCTACAATTGAGGCTATGTTTCGCCGACCTTAAGGATGAGCAGAATATTTGTGTTTTTTAACAAAAATTTAGGGAAGAAGGCCTTGGAAAGCGACCATGGGTGAATCAGTCCGTCTCAGTAGAGAGATTGGAATATCTGGATAGACAGTATAACCCAATCCTATCCATGACACAGGAGGCTTGGCTATAATAATACAACCTAAGATCTGGCAAATCAGCCCCCCCCCCCCCTATCCTTTGGGAAGACAGTTTTTCGCTAGGGCTAATCCAGGGCGATTTTTAATATATCCATAGGAAAGAAGTGAAAGAGGTATACAAGTTGGCGTACATCTTTAATGTCTGAGCACAAAAGGGGATTGTAGGTAACAAATATAGTATTTTTGGAACTTCATCAATCTTGAGAAGATGAGCACTTAGCAAGTAATGGGAGCGGAAGATGCATCCATCGTTCTAGTTCCTTACCAATTTTGTAGAACAGAGGGGGTAAAATTGAGTGAAAAGTGGACTCAGGGGACTTACCGATATTCCATTGCCAGATACTTGATGTGGAGGCACCCGCCAGGGATATAGGTAAATTGCGAAGAGATGTGAGTAGGTTGACAGAGCAGAGGAAGAGATCCAACAAATCAAGACATAGAAACAAAGACCTTGAAGCCCGAGAAAAGGCCAAACTCCTGTAACAGATCTAAAGCAAACAGAACCACCACCATTGGGTCAGAAAAGATAAAACAGAAGAACATCAGCGTATAAGGGGAGACCCTTAATATCTGGATGAACCGATTTAATGCCCAGTAATCTGGAGATGGTCAGGGCTCTGGAGAGCGTATCTATGGCCAAAACAAACCAGAATATTGGGTGATAATGGGCATCCCGGCTAGTGCCTCTCCCCAAATGAATGGCCCTAGAAAGAATACCCGGGGTATAGATCTGGTGCGCGCGGGGGCTGTGTAATAGTGAATGAGAAAAAAGAACGGAAGTCTCCCTGTAATCCGAATCCTCACTGCCCCCAGCCATCACCAGCTGACCCTGTCGAATTTCTTTATCAGCGTCAAAGGACAGGGATGAACCCCAGGAAACAATTGTAACTCATCCAGGACAGTAATGACTTTACGTATATTAGAGAACCGCCCCGCTCTGCCGCTTAACGGAATACCCGTCTGTTGAGGCTAATGATACACGGGAATTAAGAGTGGCCAGCCTGTCTGCCAACTCCTTAAAATGAATTTTAAGTCAACATTATATTATTGAAATTGGACGTACGAGGAGGTGAGAGACACGTCCTTTCCAGCTTCGGTAAAACTTTTATAAACGTCGATGTCATATGTTGTGGGATGAGGAGTGTTAGTTTAGGAATAGATATTGGATAAACGAGGTTAGAAGGGTGTGACTTTCAGGATTAAGAATCTTGTAGAATTCTCCTGAGAAGCCATTCGGGCCTGGGGCTTTTAATATTAACCCAAGTGATCTTAATAACCCTAGATATTTCTTCTTATTTTTGAGACGGTCGGATAGAGGTAGTCCCTTCCTGCCTCAGAAATGGAGAGGAGAGACAGACGGCCAAGCCATCTGAATGTGGTCCCGAAAAATGGAGGTATATCTGGTGTAATAAAAATGGTCAAAGAATCGCGAAAGGCCATTAATTAATAGCAGTAGCAGAATAATTGCATATTCCCGCATGAGTCCTTCATGCATAGATATTGGACCAGATTTAATCCTCTGTCACAAAATTGGCTAAAGCCGCCCCCGCTTTGTTCCCAAACCTGAATAATTTAGCTGACATACCGGGTCCGCCGGACAGCCTACTTCTATACTCCATCCAGCGCTCATATACCTCTTTTTTTAGTGTTAGAAACGCCATTGGAGTTTGGCTGCAAGAGTTGGTTGGGATGAAAATCAGTGTAAGGATTGCCGAAGCATCTCACTCACCAATCAAATTTGATCCGCAACCTACCTTTCTATCGGGATGTTAGTGTAGGTTAATCAAGTGGCCTCTAATGACCCCTTTAATAGCTTGTCTCCCAAAGTAAGACTCGGCTCCGTCCTATCCTCCGGGTTGGTCTTGTAAAAAGTGCAGCCACCACCCTCGGAGGATATTAGCCAAAGTCTTCTTCCCCAAACAGTAAGACGGGAACACCAGAAGGTAATCTTTATCCTTGGGAGACATCTGTCCTTGACAGTTGGGGACAAGAGTGGGCATATCAGAAATAACTAAATCCTTATATCACAGAGATCCACCCTTTGCATGGCTTGGGGAAGAGTAGAATATAATCAATAAGGACCAATAAATTTAGTGATGAATGGAAAAAAATGAATAGTCCATTCCATCAGGATGGAGATACCTCCCAAGTAATCAACCAAATAAGAGTCCCTGAAATAATATTACCCAACATTGTGGAGGTCCATGGTGATTAGCGGAATACGGTGAGCGCAAACATAGACAGATATTCTATCTATCTGGGAATTTCAACCAGCCAGTTAAAAACCCCTCCCACAATTTTAAGAGTGTAGCAGGGTCAATATATAACTGTCTGTCCAGATATTTTATATAAAAGACCCTATGGTTGGCATGAGGACCATATATATTATAGATTGAAAATAACTCCCCTGAGAACTTTCAAGGATACATGAATCCATCGGCCCTCATTATCATGGTGGAGCTAACAGAGAATAAGAGAGATTTTTATAGGATTAGATATTACAACCATTTTTCCTATTAAATGGATGTATATCCCCAGAACCAATCCCACCGCCAAAGGCGCCTAAGGCCTGCTGAAATCTCTCCCTCCTCCCAAGTGAGTTTCCTGAAGGATGTGCGATGTCCTGTTTTATTTATTTTTTGAGTGATTTAAGAATCATAATTCCCTTTAGACGGAGACCGACAGTCCCTTAAGAATCCATGATGATACTTGCATTAAAAGATTAAATAACAAAGAATTATAGCACAGCAAGTGAGTGAAGGAAATGGACTCACCCCCAGGGAGTAGAAGAACCGTTGACACATCCCGCAGCATTGCATCCAGACCTACTAACCACAGCACAGAGACAAAAAACAATGTAACTTCCCTTGGTAAAACAGAACAGAAAAAAAAACAAAGCACCCATTGGGCGGAAAAACAAAAAACCAAACATACCTGCCAATGCCAATGTCTATTGGACTCCTTTCTTCCAACATGTAGAGAGGAAGTAAAGTAAGGCCAAATAGTGCAAAAGCCCCCCACCGGACCCATATTCGTAAGGTCATATTCGTGTGGGAAGGGCTAATATCCATTATCAATAGTATCATTAAACTGACATAAATAAAGTTAGACCGAGTAATAACAAGTTCAACCATTGTGGAGTTGAACTAGAGCAAAAAGACAAGTTAACAAACTAACAACAGGTGTAGCATGCCCAATGAACAAGGAATAACAGGTTTTAGCAGAGAATGTTCAGGTTCCTGAGGGTCCCGCATGCAAGCAGAACGTAAGCGTTGTTACCTTAGGAAAGCATCTCCTGTCGAAGGCGATATTAGACTGGTGAAGTCTCTGACCAGTCTCAGGTAGCTTTGCTCAGTCTTTTAGGCGTTAGAATCCGGGAAGAGCCTCCACTATCTCTAGCTGAAAGATATAAGAAGGTAGTCTCAGATCCTTGAAGCTTCTTCTGGGGATGTGAAGGCTACCGGGATCCATCTGGGTGAATAGATTCGCAGAGTAGCCGATAGTTAGTGTAGGCGAACTTAATGTGTTTGGCGCTAGAGGCTGAGCACAATGATGAGAAAGCTTGACGTCGCTTGGCCAGCCGCCGCCCCCAATCCACAGATGGAAAAAAAAATCCTAAATCTCCAAAGTTAGAAATACTTATGTCCCTATTATTTCCAGTGAGCTGCTTGTGATTTTTAAAGTTTAAAGCACTGAAGATGCTGACTTTGTCCATTAAAGTCCAAGTAATTAGACAAACACTGGACATGGGCTGTTTTTCTCATAGATGGGTGCAGTTGTGGGTCCTGCTTGGCTGAGGATCACGGATCCGCAGTCTGGTCCGAAGCTAGGGCCTCTCTCCACTCTGCAATTGGTTGGGGCAGCCCTAAGATTTCCTGGCCAGTAGGCACACGCACAAGGAATGGTAGATCTCTTGCTGCCACGACGCTCTGGGATCGCCGATCATCGCAGGGTTTGTTGCGGCGAGACCGTTCTCCCAAGTCTTCCACTTAACTGAGAGTCCGCAGTTATACAGAGCCATTTTGGGCCAGGTGCGGTTGAGGAGCCCAACTTGTTCTCCAGCTCTTGGGAGGCGCTGTTCGTGGTCATCGGTGCGCTGAGCCTGGCTTGTTATATCGTTCTGGATTTTGACAAACATGGCCTGTGACTGTAGCGGAGATCGTCGCTGCCAAGGTCTCCTTGATATCTGGACCATCTTCTGGGCCGCCCACAATGTCCAGCTTTTTGATAGTCCACCATGGATTCATCAATCACGCCCTCAATCGCGGACCATCATGTGGAGATCATAGGCAGGTTGCAGTAGTGGCGGGTGGTTGGATGAGAGATGTGGCGGTGGGCTCGGTGTTGAAAGCTCAGTCTCATCGTTGCCCTACTCACTGCTGCCTAGCGACATCAGGGATAATTGTGAGCACAGATTAGAACCCTTTTGCATGCTTATATTGCCTTGGTTTTGCCCATTGTTTGGACGGAAGCGTCCATCCGAAGGAATGAAGAAATAGAGAGAAAGATTCAAAACTATTGAAGATACAAGTGTTTATTGTAGGCGCATCATTGCCTGGCCGCCACTAGAGTCGCCACATCTTAAACCCCCCCTCAAGATTTTGGGCTGAGATACTGTCCTGGAGAGACCAGAGCAGGATTACTCAGAGAAGGGACGAAGCCACGGGGGAGGAGGAGGGGCGAATCCTGTGTGAAAGAACTCTTCACATACCATCAGGAGCACTCCCAGGTGGAGCAGCAGTCTACTGAAATTATATAGAAGCCTCCTCTCCCTGTTGGTGTGTTATTAGTGAAAGAAGGGGAGCTGGGCTGTATACAGTCAGTGTAGGGACTGGCCCCTCCACAGGTGGTCAGAGGTATAGATGGTGGCCTCATTGAAGAGCAGCAGGGTGTCCACACAAATCAGCAACAGTCCACCAGAGTAAACAAAAGAGCTGCAGCCGCAGTGGGTAGCCGATGGAGCTGCCGCCTGCGTCACTTCCCTGGCTCTCTCATAGAGAGTGGGAGATGGAGACAGCACCTCAACGGAGCTCAATAGGTGCTGAAAGGAGTCTTTCCCTCACTGACTGATGGAACGCAGCAGAGAGGAGAGCCGTCCCCAGGAGCCAGCGATCCACTGAAAGAGAGCACTGACCACGGCCCCCTCTGATGGGCGCTCTGCCTCACAAGCCCTCACGTCAGTATTTGCGTTGATGCAGGCTCCAGTCGGGGCCGTTTCTCCAGGATACATACAGATAAGAAACCCGGACCCCGGGGAGAGTTCGGGCCCGCCCCTGAGCATGGACTGAGCTGGGCCGGTGATATGCTGTTATGTAGCGGTTTGGGCCCCGTGACAGAGCTCCTCACCTGCGTATACATTTGGGGAGGAACAGGAAGCCCGTGCATTTGCTTTTCTTTTTCCAAATTTTTCAAAGGAAATTCTACTAGAACGGAAAATTTCTTTTTTCGCGGTTTCAGTTTTGGAATATGCTGAAATCAAGGGAAAACCTGTCTCAAAAACAGCAAAAACCCCCCCTATAAAAGTTATACACAAAGTTCATTTAAAATCCGGGGGAAAGCAACATGTTGCATATTCTGGGGATTCCTGGTGGATTGGTCAGTTTCCCGTACTTTAAATTTTTTTCGGGCCGCAGCAAAAACCGAAAAACTGACTGTGGCTTTTGCAAAAATTTGCGCCATAAACGCGCAGCTGTGTCAAATTTTTTTTTGGTGGCATTTTTTTTCATTTGCTGTGTCACCCGCCTTAGCTTGACAGCTAGAACCCTCCCTTCCCCGTTCACATAGAATGAATCATCAGGACCCTTCACACAGAGTGGGGGCATATCTGCAGAAAGAGAGGACACTCCCTGCTGGGAGGAGAAACATGCCCCTCCATTTCACAAGCTCTGCTTGGAAATCAGCAGAAAAGGCTGCCAAATGCTGTAGTGAGACAACCCCTTTAGGCTTTTAACCTTAGGACCCTTTTTGGATCTGCTGGGTTCCATAACAAAGACGCTTTTCTTTACATTTCAGAGGTCCTGCGTGGAGCTCAAGGGAAGCAAGTCTTCTCTCTTACATGGCAAATCACTCCTCCCTGATTCATTTTTTATGTAACTTTGGCTCAAGTCAAGAGTAGATTATAAATGCTGGAAAAGTATCAATTACTTTATTATCTGCTCCCAGTTTTCTGTTAAAAATGAAATAAAAAGGTGCTTGCGATAATCCAACCTTACATTGGCCTCAAAGCCATGATAGCTTCATACATGGCCATTCTGCTCCTGCCCTCAGCCCTGCTCTGTACTGGAAACATGTAGTGGTCCTGGATTGTATGAGCTGGAAAGCACCTTAAAGCACTGTCTTACAGGCTTCTTTATCATTCTCTATTGGGCATTTGTTGGATAAGGTGGTGACAGACACACTGAGACATGACATGTATAGATTCTGACCTCATGACAGAAATATAAAACAGCTAAAAATCAGCCTAGTGGCCTAATATCACAATCTACTGGTCCTTGCTCAGAGGCCTACTGTTAAATTGTAGTCAGTTTTACCACCACTGACCCTGCCTTGCAATTAGTATGGGCATTCTTATAAAGAAATGTTATAAATTTCACATTGGAGAGAAGCCTTTTTCATGTTCAGAATGTGGCAAATGTTTTACTGAGAAATCAAATCTTTATAGACATGAAAGAATTCACACAGGGGAGAAGCCATTTTCATGTTCAGAATGTGATAAATGGTTTACTCAGAAATCAGATTGTGATAGACATAAAAGAACCCATACAGGAGAGAAGCCATTTTCATGTTCAGAATGTGGCAAAGGTTTTACTTTGAAATCAGATCTTGGGAGACATAAAAGAACCCACACGGGAGTGAAACCATTTTCATGTTCAGAATGTGGCAAATGTTTTGCTCAGAAATCAAGTCTTTATAAACATGTAATAACTCACATAAGAAAGAAGCCATTTTCATGTTCAGAATGTGGCAATTTTTTTAGTCTTAAATCAGATCTTGATAGACATGAAATAACTCACACAGGTGACAAGCCATTTTCATGTTCAAAATGTGACAAATGTTTTACTCAGAAATGGCATCTTCTTCAACATGAAAGAACCCACACAGGAGAGAGGCCATTTTCATGTTCAGAATGTGGCAGATGCTTTAGTCAGAAATCAGATCTTGATAGACATTAAAGAACCCACACAGGAGATAAGCCATGTTATTGAAAAATTAAAAGTATGTCATCATTGTAACATACCTATTAATTGATTTGGTGTTTCTGTAACTGCATAGCAAATGCCATAAAACATGAAAATATGAAAAATGCCGAATAATTTTTTGTTTATGATGATTTCACCCTAAAAATAAAAGATAATCAATAAATCCAGATGGTACCAAAGAAAACTTTATCTTGTACTGATTGAAACAAGACCACACACGGCTACTCTGATGGAAGAATAAAGAAGACTATAGGAGTCAGGACATATTGCCATAAAAAAGTATTCTTTAAAGTGTTTTTGTATTGCATAAAATCGACCCACAGAACAAAGTCACTATATTATTTATACCCCACGGTGAACAGAAAAAAAAAATTAAACTGTAGAAAAACTTGCTGAATTGCTGTGCTTGTTTCTATTTCCCCCAGAAACTGTTATTAAATCCCTGTTATGAACCACAAAATAGTGTCATTGAACATTATGTCAATGGAAATGGAAAAAATTTAAAATGATGATTTCTGGAAGGTGGGAATGGATAAATGGAAAAAAAAATGCATATTCCTTATAGAGGAGCTATCACCACAGAGCATACCAAGTTGTATTACAGCAGGGTTAATGGAAATAGAACTAGACATGAAATAAAAAGCCTGTGGAAGCATGGTGCCTATAAGTACAGTCATTATTGTATGGGAGAACCATCTAGAAAGACCAGCTCATAAGCGGCCACAGAGATTAGCATTTTGCACACTTTGTCCATAAAAAGCTAGTCACCTGTGGTGCACTGCCAATTCTCCTAATAAGGAGCATTGACCCCACCTCTCACAGTACTCCTTGTTGGTTATTACGGAGTCTGTGTATCTAATCCATTAAAATTCAGACAGGGCTAACTATTGGCTGTACTTAGGCCTAATATAAAGAAATATTGAGCGTCAGAGCCGATATCACTAATCCATTGATGATACACTTAATAAATATCCATTATATTTTATCCTATCATGGTTTAATATTATGTCAATGAATTGATTTTGTATCAAAGCCCAAGACTCCACTTAGGCCTCGTCTACACTGCACTGTGTTTTTGTCAGGTATTTAAGTGGATTCAGTATTTAGAATCCACAAAATTCCGACTGTAAACCAGATCCCATAGACCTCAATAGAAGATCTACACATAAATAGAAACGATGTCCAGCGTCTAAAAAGCCGTATTTCTTTATTGAAAATTCAAGGGGTCAACAGCATCGATCCAAAACAAAAAACGCAACGCGTATCTCAGGCCTCAGGGCCCTTCTCATGGCATAAAGACAAACCACAAAGACTACTTATATATTAAAAAGTTCAACCAATCACAAGCAAGTTAAAAAACATGTGATCCAGACAAGTTGAATAAAAATTTAAAAAAAACAGAAATATGGATCAAGGAAAAGGACATCTATACAAAACGAATCCCAAAAAAAAAAAAAAAAAAAGGTCAGTAATGAACATTAAATCTGTTCTTTTATTTTAAGACCAAAAGGTTGATACGTTTTAAGTACAAAAATCCAATAAGCTTCACGAGTGCGAAGCTTCTGGATCAGGTCTTCTCCCCCTTCTTTGAGGTGTAACCCGCTCTCAAGACCATCACAGTTAGAGTATCCGTTTCACATTGATGAAACTGTGATACAATGTGCCCGAAACAGCAGAAATACGATGTGAAGTCATTAGACCTCACATCGGATAAAATGTCTCGTATCCCTGTTTTCAACGTACAAAGTAGATCCAACATCTGCTTACGGCATTTGTTCACAAGACACCAGGTAAACAATGAATGTCCGAGTTACAATTAATATAGCTAATTAATATTAAATAGCCGTCCCCCAATTAGCATATGAGGAGATATTTGTCACGACTTTCATTGGCTGACAACAAAAGCATCTATGTGGTAACATTTGAAGGAACCACTAACAACTTTAACCAAGTGGGTTGTTGTGTCAAAGTGGGTAAAAGTGATGGTGACAATAAATGACCCAATGTTAAACTTTTTTTAGGAATACATTTAACTCCCTTTACTCAAAATTTTTAAAATATTTCAGGGTCATTATTCAGAATGTGGCATATGTTTATAGATAATTTGGATATCTGTTTAAATTCTTGTGAATACGTTAGTGGAAAAAACTAGTTGAGATTTTAAGGGAATCACGTATTTTTTTATTTTCCCTTCACATTACTCTATTTGCAACAAGATCCCCTGCAGTATTATGCCACTTTTGTTCCGCTGCCTTTAACATCCGATATGATATGACGTTTTTTTCAATCTTTACATGTAAAGCAATCATACCTTTGCTGATAAGAGAAACCAGTGAATATTTCTTTTTTAAACGAATATGTTCACCATGTTATTGCCCGTATGGTATGTAACGGGTGATTAAGTGTGCATGCAATTTGGCATTACCTGCCGTGTCTTTCCAATACGATTCAGTGTGGATAGCTGAGAGATGCAACGTCACCTGATCAAAAGCAAATCCAAAAATTGGGATACACAAAAGGGTTCATGAAAACAAATAAACCTAAAGACCGACAAACTTGGAATTAAGATATGCCATAAACAGCGGTAATGGTCGCGACATCTCCCCTCCAAATAATGACCATCATCATCAAAGAAGCGACCATAACCACCAGAGAATGATAAAGAAAGGATTAAATATGATTAAAAATAAAGAGGCATCTCCCACCAAGCCATAAAAATGATGGCATAAGTTGGTGAAAATTTGGGCCCCCTTTTGCCCCCCCCTTTAAATTTTTTGGAGAAAAAATTTACCCAAAAAACAAAAAAATTGGGGGGTTTAGTAAAAAGAAAAAGCTTCAAAAAAAATTTTTTTTTGAGTTTATTTAATAATCACTAAATTTCCCAAAAAAACCATAAAACCCAAAAGGGGAAAACCAAATTATTGGAAAAAATTTTTTGGGTATAAAGGGATAAAACAACCGAAAGAGACCCAAAAAAAAATTGATTGCCATTGATTTTTTTTAAAAGGAAGTCAGAAATGTTTAAGTCCTTGATAAAGCCCGGGGATGTTAGCAATAAGGGGTTGCAAAAGGCACTCCCCCAAACCCCAAAAGATGTTCATAAGAAAATGCCTGACACAAGGGTCTTAGGGAGGGGGAAAGACCTTTTTTTTTTTGTTTTGGGAAAAAAGTGGAAAATTTGGTGTAGATGGATATTTTAATGCAATTTTAAATTGCGTTTTTTGTTTCCTCAGTGAGAGCCCCCCAAAGAAAAACCATTTTTTCCCCCCAAATTTTTTTCCCAAATTGTTATTGAAGTCAACAGAAGGGTCACCAGGCAAGGGGAGTAGGTTTGTCATCCGGGATATAAAAATTCTGAGCTATAAGACCCCTATCCAGGTTTAAAACCGACCCCCCCCCTTGGCCCCCTGCCTGTAAAATGACAATACCCCCGTCTTTTTTCGCAGGCATTCAAAGCCATTTTTTGATTTTTTTTTTTAAATTATCACGTTTAAACAACATTTTTATTATGCGAGGATGGCTCTTTGCAGACCCAAACAATTCCATTTCGAACAATTTTCCCAGAAATCGTCAGCTGCTTGATACCTTGCATGGACTGGATAAAAGGTAGGAATAGTTACCTGAAAGATTATTGAAACATTAATGCAAACCATCAAATAATGTCCAGTCTCAATTTTCATTCAAAGCATTTCAAGGTTACCCACTCCACAAAATTTAAGCTAGCATAAGGAGGTGTCACAAGCCACTTTCAGTTATAGTCAACAACATCCTCCCCATCACACTACACTATAACGTGTCAATATCAATATTTAACCGTCAATTGGGGTTTATCGAGACAACCAGAAAAATGCTTCTTGACAGTCAACTTCTATTAAAACAATTAACATCAAGTATTGTGGAGAAAAAATCAAAATGGTTGGTAGGAGAAAAAGAAAGTCCATAAGAACAATACTGAAATCTGGTCTGTGGTCAGACTAAGCTGACAAATTTAATACATCTATGAATGTTACTTCCTTACCGAAAAATTAGATTTTTACCCTGTCCCGTCGTGGAAAAAACCTCTGCTCTTCCGTCTGTGTTTCCTGCCTGCACTTCGTTTTTTTGGGAAGTTTCCTCCTCCGTGGTGCAGTTGTAGAGCGATGGTAGCAGCCGATGGGTAGTGGAAATAGCTGATCATTATAACTATGTTCTGCCGATCATTTGTGTCGGACGAGCATATCTGATGAATCATGTGATATGGACCGAAATTGACATAGCTTCCCTACGATTTTCTGTAAGATCCTTGTCTTTTTTTTCAGGATAGATCTGGGCGTCCGGTGGAACAAATCAGGGTAACATTAACTGACTTGTGTCCTCCAGATCTCCTCAGAGAACTTGTTTGCGTTAAATTTCAATGATGATTACACAAGTTTGCAATACTAGATTTCATTGCGTGCATCTAGTTGTGTAAGACGGTATAGCTGAAAAGGGACTAAATACGTTCCTGTAAACATCTTAAATTCCTTTTTTTATTGTCCCCTTAACAACGAGGTTTCCATAAGAAAAAATAAGGTCATCAATTAAGAGTGCAGTCAGTTAAGATGGAATTCCACTAGGTTTTGAAAGTCCATATCGTATGGTACAGTGGTAATATCCTCATTCTAAAACCACGGGGATAACATCATTTTATCACTATAGTTTTTTCTACGTGGTGAGGTCCCACCAGGTCATTACCTGCTTGGTGAGTAGTTTCTCCATCCTTTGATATGCAGATTTGAAATCAACTCTGTCCTGAGTGTTTTTGTTTCCCCGGATCGTTGAAAAACTTTTGGCCACTGTTCATCGGCTACGCGGCAGTCATCCACAGCCTTCAGGCTGATTAACTCTTATCCTCCGTTTCCAGGTGCCATATTTCATGCTGTTACCCATGATGGGATACACTTGATATATATATAGTATATATTTTTGAGGCTTTTAATTTCGGGTGCACTGTAAGAGGGATTTCCAAAGTACAAGTAAAGAGAAATGGATACCACTCACCGATATGAAACGCCCGACAATGCAGGACAGCACAAGCAAAACAAAAATAGAAACGATGTCCAGCGTCTAAAAAGCCGTATTTCTTTAATTGAAAATCTCAAGGTGGTCAACAGCATCGTTCCAAAACAAAAAACGCCAACGCGTTTTCATCAGGGTCAGTCAGGCCTCCAGGGGCCCCCCCTTCCTCAAGGCATAAAGACAACTCACAAATACTACTTATATTAAGAAAAGTACAACCAATCACACGAGCAAGTTAAAAAACATGTGATCCAGACAGAGTTGAATACAAAATTATATAAACAGATATATGGATAAAGGAAGAGGAACAACTATACTAAACGCATCCCAAAAAATAAGTCAGTATTGTAACATTATATCTGTTCTTTTATTAAGACCAAAAGGTTGATACTTTTAAGTACAATATAATCCATAAGCTTCATGAGTGCGAAGCTTCTGGATTCGGTTCTCCTCCCCTTCTTGGAGGTTGTAATCCCTCTCAAGCCAGTCCACAGTTTAGATATCCTTTTCACATTTTGATGAAACTGGAAACAAATGTGCCGAAACTGCATGAAATACGACGGAAGTCATTAGACCTCACATCGGAAAAGTCTGCGTATCCTGGTTTTCAACGTACAAGAAGTAGATCCAACGTACTGCTAGTACGGCATTGTTCACATTATATTTTTTTAATCAATTTAATTCCTTTCTTTCATCATATTCAGTATGGTAATGGTCTCTTCAATTGATGATCTGGTCATTAATTTGGAGGGGAGATGTCGCGACCATACCCAGCTGTTAAGGCAATATCTAATTCCAATTTTGTCGCTCCATATGTTTACCATTGTTTTCATGACCTTTTGAGTATCCCCTTCCTTGGATTTGCTTTTGATCGGTGATGTTGTATCCTCAGCTATCCCACACAGATATCGTATAGAAAGACACCGGCAGGTAAATGCCATATTGCATGCACAATCTAATACAACCCATACATACCATACGGGCAATACCAGTGGGTGAAACATATTCATTTTAAAAAGAATAATCACAAAATAATGTTTCCTCATAATCAGAAAGGTATGAATTGCTTTACAGGAAAGATTAGAATAAACCTCCATACCTATCTGGAAGTTAAAGGCAGCGATAACAAAAGTGCACATAGCTGCACGGGAATACTTTAGTTGCAAATATAGTAGTTGGAGAACAGGGAAAATTAAAAAATGTGATCCCATCAAATCTCAACTCTTTTTTCACTACTGTATTTTACAATAAATATAAACAGATATCCAAAATATCTATAAAACATATGGCCAATTCTGTATAATGACCCTGAATATTTTAAAAATTTGATTAAAGGAGTATAATGTATTACCTAAGAAAAAAGTAACACAAAGGGAACAATATTGTCCCCACCTCATCACTTTTACCCACTTGACAACCAAAACCCACTTGGTAAAGTTAAAGGTATCCTTTTCAAACGTTCCCACACTAGATATGCATTTGTTAAGCTCAGCAATGAAATTCGTGACAAATTTCCCCCTTCTCCTCATATGCAATGGGGAGAGCAAATAATATTAATAGCATAAAATTATTGTAACTCGATCAATCTTGTTTTACCGGTGTCCATGTGAACAATGCCGTAAGCAGTACGTTGATTACTCATGTACGTAGAAAACCCAGATACGCAGACATTTATTCCGATGTTGAGGTCTAATGACTTTCCGTCGAATAACTGCAGTTATCGGCACATAGTATCCATATTCATCAATTGAACGATACTCTAACTGTGACTGTTCATGATGAGGGATACACCTCCAAGAAGGGGATGAGACCGAATCAGAAGCTTCGCACATCGTGAAGCTATTGGATATTTTTGTACTTAAAACGTAATCAACCTATTTGGGACTTTAAAATAAAAGAAACAGATTTAATGTTATCATTACTGACCTAGTATTTTTGGATTCGATTAGGTATAGATGTCCTCTTTCCTTTAATTCCATATATCTGTTTAAAATAAATTTTGATATTCATCTCTTGTCTGGAACACATGTTTTTTTAACTTGCTCCTGTGGATTGGTTTGTACTTTCTTTATATAAAGTAGTATTTGTGATTTGTTCCTTATAGCCATGAGGAAGGCCCCTGAGGCCTGAAACGCGTTGGCGTTTTTTTGTTTTGGATCGATGAATGTTTGAACCCTTGAATTTTCCAATAAAGAAATACGGCTTTTAGACCTGGACATCGGTTTTCTTTTTTTGTTAAAACAAGTGCAGGTATACATTTAGTTTCCTCACAGGTGAACATCTGACAAGTCATCTGACGTCCCTTTTCTTCTTCCACCGGTCCTGGCCACCATTATTACTTCTCCCGGCCATGAAATCGTCCCTCCTGCAGAATTTCACACACAAACACCTGAGACTCCTCACTTAATCATAATCCCACCGGTGACCACCCCTTATGTACAAACTCCCCTCCATACTGCCCCAAATTGTAAAATTACCCCTTTGTGTATCACTGATCGTTATTTTATAGGGTCACTCGAATGTAGGAGGTATCCAGTAATTAGGCCTCCCCTGTTTGGTAGAGGGAGAACTGAGTGGGGCCCACATGGAGGAAACTTGATTGGCCCCCACTCAAGTTTCCCTACCTCCCCCTGCTGTGTGGCGTTCATTCAAGGGCCTCCTCTCCCTCAGCCGTGTGGGGGCCCCCCAAATCCCTGGGGCCTTCAGTGGGGCCCCCCATATCCCAGGGGCCTTCAGTGGGGCCCCCCATATCCCAGGGGCCTTCAGTGGGGCCCCCCATACCCCCGGGGCCTTCAGTGTGGCCCCCCATATCCCTGGGGCCTTCAGTAAGGCACCCATATCCCTGGGGCCTTCAGTGCGGCCCCCCATATCCCTGGGGCCTTCAGTAAGGCCCCCATATCCCTGGGGCCTTCAGTAAGGCCCCCATATCCCTGGGGCCTTCAGTGGGGCCCCCCATAACCCAGGCCTTTAGTTTGGGGCCCCCCCAATCTCGGGGCTTTCATGGGGCCCCCCATATCCCAGGGGCCTTCAGGGGCCCCCCCATATCCCTGGGCCTTCAAAGGGACCCATTCCCTGGGCCTTCATGCGGCCCCCCCCTACCCCGGGGGGCCCTTTATAAAGGGCCCCATTCCTGGGGCCTTCAGTAAGGCCCCCATATCCCTGGGGCCTTCAGGGGGGCCCCATATCCATGGGGCCTTCAGGGGGGCCCCCATATCCATGGGGCCTTCAGAAGGGCCCCCATATCCATGGGGCCTTCCGGGGGGCCCCCATATCCATGGGTCCTTCAGGAGAGCCCCCATATCCAGGGCCTTTAGGGGCCCCCATACCTGGGGGCCTTCAGGGGGGGCCCCCATATCCATGGGGCCTTCAGGGGGGGCCCCCTAACCATGGGGCCGTCAGGGGGGCCCCCATATCCATAGGCCTTAGGGGGGCCCCCATTCCCTGGGCCTTCGGGGGGCCCCCCAAACCAAGGGACAAATTTTCAGGGGGCCCCCCCAGCAATTTTAAGTGGGGCCTGCCATAAAAATGGGGGTCCGGCTGAAAGAAAAGTTTAATGTATGCTTTACATTCCTGATAAGTGTCCTTACTTTCAGTAAAAGCGCTGCAGGGAGGGACAGTCCCCCCCCTCCCCCCCCTCTGCTCCTGCGATAAGTGACCCCCCCCCACGGGGCAGGACTCATGATTTCTTTAAAGACATCACCCAGCAGCCAAGGAGGAGGGGCCCTGCTCCGTCCCTGCAGCAGCTTTTACGAAGTAAGGACACTTACTAGGGAAAAGAAAGTATACTGTAAACTTTACTTTCAGCGCGGGGCCCCCTAAGCTTAAGTGATTTATATGGTACGAGAGCAGCCTGTGGTCTAATCTCGTACATTTTGTAAGCAAGGGGGCGGGGCCTGCCCGGCGGGGCCCCCCCCCCTTGCCCCACATTCGGCCGGCCCCATACGGGATTGGGTTCTACCCCCCCAATGGCGGCCATGTCCAGTGCACCATATTTAAGGTGCATTAAAATTGTCGTTTCCCCGCCGTAAAATCGCCTATTTTGGTTTACGACAGTTCATTTTACAACAAAAAAAATGGGGTCAAAAGTGGTTTTTTCCGCAAAATAGAAAAAAAAAAAGGCGTTGGCGAGTTGGGACATGTCGCCCTTAGTGTGCCTATCTATATTATTACCTGCTGGAAGGACCCGTATATGGGAGAAAAATCCTGAGCCCGCTACATGAATCCTTTATGATGCTTTGACATCAAGTAATACACTTGGCATATTGCTGTTCATCTGTTGTTTGTCCTGGAAATGTAAGAATTATTTGACAATTGCCTGTTACAAATTCTGCTAGTGAAAAAGCGTCGTTACAACAGTCAGCCGCTCAGTGGTTTTTTACCCCACTTAAAAATGTTTACAAAATTTTCAGAAGGCATGCCTATTTTTTTATTTTAAAGGATAACAGAGTAAAAGGACAACGTCGTAACTGTTATTTTATAGGGCATGAAATTGTTCACTAAAACAAATAAAAGTGGAGGCGAAGGCATGCTAAGTACGGGGGGTTACAGAGGTCGCACTTCCCACCGGGCCCATGAGCTAGCAGCCCCTTATCCCACATATGAACCCAGCAATGCAGCGAGCCTTAGACTGGCCCACCAGGAGGGGTGGGATCCAAGCCTCCTGTCTTTTCCCCCATCACACCGGACACAACACCCAAAAATGTTTTTTTTAGCAGAGGAAAAAGGGAGAGGGATTTTTTTTAATTTTGTAATAGGGGACTACCTACTAGTCTAATGGGGAGAGGGGCTATATGTCTGTCTACTAGGGAAAGCCTATGCACCCAATTTTTTGGTGGTAAAAACCCTTTAGGGGGCCCACCCGCCCTGCCCCTCCGGAGGATCGCCCCGACTCTGCGCGACTGTTTTTAAACAGTGCGCGAGCCATACTGCCGGGGGACAAGGAGGCGGGACGGATGTTTTCCCCCGCCTCCCCCCCGTATGTACGGCGCTCAATTTTTCGCCGATACAAAAACCGCGTTTCAGGGGGCGCACGACTTTTTACCGTGCCCCTTGTGAGCTCAATCTCCCGGCGGCAGCTCTGGGCCGCCGAGGAAAACCCTGGGACGCGTGCAGCGTAAACACGTGATGACGCCGTGCTTAACCGCTCACACTCCCCCCGGCCCGGGATGGGGGACCGAGGTGAGTACTGTTTTTGTTTTTTTTATAATTACTTACGGGGGGCACTTCTACAATGGGGGCACACGGGCCCACAATGGGGGCACACTGGCTAAAAGGGGGGGCATCCTGGCTACAAGGGGTCCACTGGCAAATGGGGGCAACTGGTAAAAAGGGGGAATCCTGGCTAAAAGGGGCACACGGGGCTAAAGGGGGGGCAACGGTACGGGGGGGGCATTACGGCTAAAAGGGGGGTATCACGTCTAAAAGGGGGGGGATTACTGGCTACAGGGGGGCACACGGTAAAAGGGGGGCTTCACGGCCCCAAAAAAAAGGGGCACACTGGCTACAGGGGGGCCACTGGCACAAGGGGGGCACACTGCTACAAGGGGGGCACACGGCTACAAGGGGGCATCACGGTACGGAGGGGCATCACTGGCTAAAAAGGGGGGCCACGGGCTAAAAAGGGGGCAATGGCTAAAAGGGGGGGGCACACTGGCCAATGGGGGCACCCGGCTACGGAGGGGGCATCACGGCTAAAAGGGGGGCCACGGCTACGGGGTACACACTGGCACAGGGGGCACACGGGCTACAATGGGGCATCACTGGTACACATGGCTACAGGAAATTCATGGCTCCCATTTGGGGTTTAATAAGGGGGAGTTTGTATAGAGTAAAATTGTAGAGAATGCTGAAAATTTGAGGAGTTTTAAAGAATTTGTTTGAAAAATTTTACAGTGAAGAGTCGGGAGTGCTCATGGGGGGGGGATAGAGAAAGAAAGAAAAAGAGAAAGAGAAAAACTCTTCGGGGAGACGTTCCTGTGGCCCTAAATATAATTTCTGTATCTTTTTATTTTTGAGACCCGTTACAGCTGTATCCACCACTTTTTGGTACGTACGCCGGTAATATTGGTTTAAAATATAATGGTTTGTATTCAGTAATGGTCAGTTTTTTTTTTTCAGTCACTATGTGGTGGTGATATTGGTCATGGTGTTGTGGTTTTATTTAGTCACATGTGGTGTAGGGGTCAGGTGTGGGGGTTTTATTGGCCTGGGGGTTTTAAGGGAAATTTTTAAAAAATTTACTTTAGCCGGGGGGGGGGGGGGGGGATTTGGTAAGTATGTTTTAGTTAAGGACCCAAATGGGTGGGGGAAATTTTTTCCCCCCGTTTTTGTATTTCGGGTTGGGTTGTACCCACCTTAGGGACGTTAAATTTATTGTAGTTTTATAGTAGAATTTTTGGTAAAGCTTTCTGTATATTTTGGCTTTGGTTGATGGTGATGCACTGTGTTTGATTATGGCGCATTATGTTTCGTGGGTGGAGGGGGGTGGGGCAAAATTTCTTCACCTCGCCCTGAGTGAAATTTAGCCTAGGAACGGCCCTGGGGGGCCCTTATCTATTGGTGTGGCTTGTATACCTATCGACTGGAAGGGAATGTATGGTAAAGCAATTCCAATGACTAATGTATTTTCTGCCCAGTATAAAGGGTCAGCATTCTACAAAAGTTAGTGAAGAGATACTGTTTGACTTGCAAAAACTTGGAAGGCACCGAGGATGAAAGGTGATAAAATCCTTGGTTCATTATCGCCCTTTCTTCTGATTGATATGCAGCGTTTTAAAGGCGTTTGTTTTAAAATAGCATTGCAGGAGGCGTGATGCAGCCTGATCCTGCCCCCCAAGTCGGGGATTTTGGGCCTGGCATAAGCGGCGTGATGGTGTCACGCCAGACAGTAGGTCCCGGGGTCGTGCCGAGGCCAAAAAAGGGGAGAGGGGAGGTCAATTTTAATTTTCATAGCCCTTTTTACCTGTTTAAATTTCCTTCAAGGCCTTACTATGCAGGGGGGCTATATCTAATTTAGGGGCTATATTGCCTTGGGGGGTTACACTACCTACTGGGGGCTATATCTACCTACAGAGGGCTATAACTACCTCCGGGGGGCATATACTTACCTATAGATGGGCTATATCTGCCTACAAGGGGCATATAATTACCTACAGGGAGGCTATATATTCTTAATGTGGGGCTATACCTACCTACAGACATGATATATCTACCTATAGGGGGCTATATCTACCTACAAGTGTCTAAATCTACCTACAGGAGGCATATACCTACCTTTATGGGGGCAATTTTACCAAATGAAAGGGATAAACCCCCTAAAAGGTTGATATATCTCCCACAAGGGCTTATATACCTGCCTATAGGTGGTCTATATACCTAGAGGTGGCTTATATACGTACCTACCTACTAAGGTTTTTTTCATACCCCGGGAGCCCCAAACCTACCCAAAACGGGGGTCTATATACCAAAATACATCAGGGGTTTTATCCACCAAAACCCCGTGGACTGATATACATACCTACCTACCTACAGGGGTCCTATGTACCTACTCACCTACTTGTAGGGGACCTATATAACTACTTACTAGGGAAGTATGTTCCTACCTCTTGGGAAGAGGGCTAAATAACTACCTATTTACCTAATGGGAGACCTTTAAAGTTACCTAATCAATGGGGGTGTCATGGGCAAAGATGGTGGATGCACTCAGTCACCGCGAGAGATGGCAATAACCATGTCAGGGAATGGAATCTAAGGAACCCCCCAGTTTTCACCAGAGCCCACCACAAGGCAGAATAGAATTTGCTGCAGGGGACTCCCAGGTTGTTACCCCTGATGTAATTGTTCACAGTGACAGTCAAGGTGCCAATGAGGTGTTGAAGGGACAGGCGGAGATGTAGTTGGTAGTAAAGGCAACAGGTCAGTTGGTAGCGCTGACTGGGAGTGAAGGGAAGCGTAGCATCCCGGGAAATTAGTAGCATGGAGTATTGCGGGCCACCCAAAAAACCAAAGGTGCATGCCGTGAATGTCACTCCCTTCCCTTACACCCACCTTTCTTCCAGACCAAATTCCTTCCACTTGAGGAGGTAATATTTTTTTCCTTTTGAGGTGTTTCATGGCCAGGATCTCCTAAACCTCAAAGCTGTTTTAGTCAGCTTTCGTAGAAGGAGCCACCAACCTTCCAAAACAATGGTTCAGGTCCAAGGGCGTTCTGAACCATTGGAGGAAAGCAAGCGGACCTTGTAGCAGACTGGTTTAAGGAAGCTTCCAAAGAAGGGGAGACCTAGCTTAGGTGGGATTTCTCGGACATATTTAGTTGAAAGTCAAACTTTATCTTCTGGATGGAACACAGGAGGCAGTCTACTTCTTTTGTATACTTGAGTCTTAGTCTTGGAACACAACAGGAACATCCGAAGAAACTGGCAAGGAAAGAGGAAGCTAAGGATGTAGTCCATAGATAATGTAAAACGGTGAATCGGCTGCAGACTCAGAGTTAAGATGATTGTAAGAAAACTTTACCCAAGGGAGAAGCTTGCCCCAGTCATCTTGTCGGTAAAAGACAAAATGACGGTGGTAGTTCCTGAGTACCTGGTTCGCCTTCTCCACCTGCTTGTTAGGTTGAGGGTGGTAAGCTGATGAAAAGTCCAGCTTGGTCTGCCGGCTGGAACACAGAGCTCACCAAAACTTTGAGGACAAAAAGACACAGCTGGACACTATGTGAAGAGGTATACCATGAAGACAGGAAACGTGAAGAAAGAAAATTTGGGGTGTAGCTAGGAGTGAGGTTTCAGGAAAAGAAAATTTTAGAGGAAAAAGGAGTAACAACCCCCGAGGATTACAGGCAGCAGAAATTGGTAAATCTGTAATAAAGTCCAGGAAAAATGTAGTCGTAGCTTTTTGGAAAAGCAAGGAAGCAGGAGGTTATGACTAACGGCCTGTGGCCTGAAATGCATAAACCCTGACTATATTTTACTTCATGCTGATATTTTGCTGGATAAACCTATTACTTTTAGAGGCAGCAAGAGGCTGGCAGGTCTTTGACATGGAGTCTTGCTCCTGGCACAGGTTGGACAAGCGATCATAAAATCCTTGACATTTGAGGCCCCTCATAAGTCAAGCGTGGTGAAAATCTTGGCCCTCTGATGTTGACTGAAGAGCTTGGGGGCAGTGGATATTTAAACCAAGGTAGTCAATGCAAAGAAAGAGAAAACTGTCTTTGGGTTTCAGGCACAAAAATAAGGTAAACTCTTCTGCGAGGAGGCGTTGGGGTGAAAGGAAATCAACAGGGCATTCACAGGGCCGATGAGGCGGGAGGGTCTCTGCCTGCTTCCTGCATCAATGACGTCCAAGACACCAAAAGGGGGAAAAAGGCCCCAGTGACATTGCGCCCCCAAGGATGAACTCATCTGTTTTCAAGTCAAGTACTGGGGTATGCGTTTGCAACCAAAGAATGAATGACATGGTGAAATGGGGAAGAATGAAAAATCATTTCCTTTAAAATTTCCCAAAACCTGTGATTGGGGGCTTGGAAACGAAACGAATGGGACATTCGGCCCCTCTCCATTGATGGAATCAATGTCAGACTGGGATGCCTAGGGCCCACAGGCAGATTTGATTCTAGTGGCCCACAAGTTGAGCTGTTTCTGGGCCGACCGATGGACTTTATTTTAGGGGCCCACCCTACAGCTACTGTAAAAGGCTGTATATTCCTCCTTTACTCTGCATCTTTCTTTTTGCCTCTCTTTCTCTGCTTTTCTGCCCCCCTTGATGCATTCTTTTAAAAAAATCCAGTTACATGACGAAGCCTTCTGAAGGTGTCAGAGTCTGCATGGAAGAGACCACAAGAATCTTGTCCAAGTGAGAGACCGGCAGGTGATAACGGGAAACCAGAGATGGGTGGATAAAGTTTCCCACGGTGCAAGGGTTCAAGAATGCAAAGACTTGGAAATTGACACCGGATGAAGAGAGGATGATAAGTGGCATAGACAGGCAAGGAAATCTTCGCCTAGGGTCACCTCTCCTGCAAAGCCTAGTTGTTAGAGTTTCCCGGACGAACCGGATAGTCCCTCAACAAATTTTACTTTCTACCACAAAACAAACAAAGATTCTGGTTGCATTTATGGTTGTATTCTTTCTCTACCAAACGAGCTCACTCCACTTGCATGTCTTTATCTTGAGGTACCATTGGTGGAGGCAGTGGAGACCTCTGCAAGTCTGGTGTGAGGCGAGGAAGTTTGCGGGGCCATTTTGCTGGAGGAGTTCTAGATTAGTGTTGAGGGATTTAATCGAGAAAAGTTAAAATCGAGTCGATTTTTACGTTTTTCTAGATCACATACGATTTTTTTCAACAAAATCGGGTAAAAATGATCGAGGCTTCTGATCGCGCCATTTTCGCTGCTCCCTGTATTTTTGGCGGCCAGCCAATCAGTGCAGAGCACAGAGGGGGGTCAAGAACGTCACCAGTGAGGGTGTAGGGATCTCATTGGCTGCTAAAATCACATGACCCTGTTTTATCTATGTCACTGTATTTCCTGGTGAACGCCATTACGATTAGAGACTGTGAACTGAATACACTGCTCTCTCTGCTGTGTATGTTTCAAAGCAGGCAGACACCATTTCCAAGTGATTTCACAACGGAAAAGCTGATAGATTAGTTGGGGTACAGCAAGATTATTGAATGCTAGAAAGTAGTAGTTAGGGATTTTGATATTGCCGCATACTGCATCTTTACCATCTTTATTTTGATTGCCCAAAAGTTCCTTGCTGCAGTTTTGGGGGGACAGCTTGTGCACAAGACACTGTTATGAAATCTGCTTTAAAAAGAAATCACTGTGATATACTGGTTTCTTTCAGAAAATTTCATTCCATGCCCAAAATTTCCTTGCTGCAGTTTTGGGGGAACAGCCGGTGTACAAGACACCATTCTTCCATAAGACCCCATTTCACAGATATTCCATAGGAAAAAAATCTGTTTCTAATCCTAGTTGCCAGTTGCAAAGTATAAGGATTCAGGAACATTGTTGATTTTTTGTCAGGGTTATTACATAAAACCACATTTCATAGATATTCCATAGAAAAAATTATATTTCTAATCCTATTTGGTTGTTAAAAATTATGAGGATTGAAGAACATTGTTGATTTGGTGTCAGGGATCTTCCATAAGACTACATTTGACAGATATTCCATAGAAAAAAATCTATTTCTAATCCTAGTTGCCAGTTGCAAAGTATAGGGATTCAAGAACACTGTTGATTTGGTGTCAGGGTTCTTCGATAAGACTTGATAACAGTGGAATATCCAGCACGTAAATCAGGTATTCCCAGTTAAAAAACAAATCAAAATTTATTGGACATCAAGAAGAAATATTTATAAAAAATGCACTCACTAGCAAAGCAACAGTATGCTATGGTCAGTAAGGTAGAGACATATGGTGAAAAAACAACGATAACGCGTTTCGGGCTCCATAGTGTGTTTGCCCTTATTCATAGCGAGACTCAGTCTAATGTAAAAACCCTCTATATAAATATATAAGTAAGCATGGGATAAACAGATGTAAATAATTAGTAATTACTAAAGGAGTTCTCAAACATACATATTGAAAACGCTATAATCCGCTGCACTCCCACTTGGCAAAAGCGGAAATGGTCCGGTCCAAGTTTCCGGACATGCGGAGAATAGCTTAAGCGCTAGTACTGGCAGAAAGAGACTGGCAGTCCAGCGCATGCGCAAAGAACATAGTCAGCGGAGCTGGGATAAGAAACGGAAAGCAAATATAGAGAACCACTATGCTAACCAAATCACAAAGCTAGCGAAATTATAGAATATTCCATGCGTACCTATATAATAAAAGTAAAATCAAAACCTCAATATATACAAAAGAGCTGGAAATCAGTATATATAAATGTAATTAATATTAGTATAATGACATATATGTTATATGGTAAGGACTGTGACTATTGTTACACAGAATGTTATTCATAGAGCTATTTTAATAGTGAAACATGATTTCTCTGCATAAATTGAGACCATTAGGGACTGGTGCATCTAGTAGCGTTATCCAATATGCTTCCCTGTCCCTAAGGTGTCATTCTATATCTCCACCTCTATTGGGACAGGTGCATCTCTCAATTCCAAATATTTTTAACGCACTAAAATTACAATTATGAGCCTGAATGAAATGCTTAGATAAATTGGATTTGTTCCTAATTGAGGTAATATTAATATCATTGATATGCTCTAAAAATCTTGTTTTTAGTTTCCTAGTTGTACTTCCAACATACAATAAATTGCATGTCTGGCATAATGCCCCATTAACAATATGGTGGAAATTACAATTGATGTAACTCTGAATTGTAAACTTTTTAGTGCCTCCTGAATAGGGATGAGCGATTGTGTCAACAATCGTTATCGAGTCGATATTGGCAATTATCATGTCGATAGCCGATAGCAGATTATTGCCGATGACCATTAAAGTCTATGGATAGAGGAACAACAGCTTCATTCTTAAACCCAAACAGATGAGGAGAAGCTGGAATTAACATCCACAACAGTAAACTGGATATATGCTACATCTTTGGCAAGACAATTAGGCTATAAAAGTCACAGAAAAAAATTCATAGGCTAAAATAATTCATTATGTTCAATGGCTAACTGAAAACATGAAGACGGCGTAGTCACAGCAGGTACAGCGGTAGCAGCTGTAAAGGGGCTCCTTTCACACAAAACAAGACACCGGTATTGGAAATGGCACATGGCAACTGGCAGGAGACCCCTATCACTTTTTACACCAGGGACCAGCATCTCGTCACATATGTGGTGGCAGCAAGAACGTCCCAATCGGGAACGCGGAGGTTCATCTGGCAGGGCCCTAGGGGATCCAGTTGGTCTACGAGCCCTGTCTCAAATTCCTGCTTTCTACTGTCAATTCGTGTGGGAGGAAAGAAATTGCTCACTTTTGATTTGGAACGTGGATCAAAGAGGGGGACCCCCCAGTAACCTTTGTCATTTTGATGGCCCTTGAAGCATGGCAAATACGCTTTTTTCATTAAGACCTTTACTATTGGTTTCTTTTACAGCGGCATGACCTCAATACCAGCAAAGTATTTGAACCACTATTTTAGTGAAATGGACATTGACTATCCCTGTCCTTTAATGCAGCATGACCCCAAAATCCACACAGATGCCGTTATGGACCCTCAGAATATAAGGTGCTAGTAGACAGTAGTATTTGAACCACTATTTTAGTGAAGTGGACATTGACTATCCATATCCTGTACTGCAGCATGACCCTCAAACCTGCATGATCAACAGATTAAAAAGTGCCGGAAGAAAGTATTATTTGAACCACTATTTTAGTTTAACTGGACATTGACTATCCCTGTCCTGTACCACAGCATGACCCCCAAACCTGTATGACCCACAGATTAAAAAGTGCCGGAAGAAAGTAATATTTGAAGCAGTATTTTCGTTAAACTGGACATTAACTATACATGTCCTGTACCACAGAATGACCCTCAAACCTGCATGACCCACAGATTAAAAATTGCCAGAAGAAAGTAGTCTTTGAACCAAGTAGTCTTTGAACCACCATTTTAGTTGAACTGGACATTGACTATACATGTCCTGGACCGCAGCATGACCCTCAAACCTGCATGACCCACAGATTAAAAAGTGCCAGAAGAAAATAGTCTTTGAACCGCCATTTTAGTTGAACTGGACATTGAGTCTCCCTGTCCTGAACCGTAGCATGACCCCAAAACGCACACAGGTGCCCTTATGGACCATCAGCAGAAAAATTTGCAATAACAAATAAACTCTTTAAAAAAAAATAAGTTTTCCAATGCTGCTGCTGCTACAGCTACTTGCCATTCTACTGCTGGCACATTGGGGCTGTTGTTCCACTGTGACATTAGAACGTGAAGCAAACTAAACAGATGTCCCCAGTAGATTAACCAGGCCTGTCTGAAAATCCTGCATTATACGGTCAGGTGGGTTGAAGGAAATTACTGATCAAGGAGGGTGAGGCTGCGAACGTGGATCACGGAGGTTCAGGTTGCAGGGACGGACATAGAGTGAATGCGGTGAGAGCCAGGGCTGGCTTCCATCATCTATTAACAGTGGGTTCAGCTAGCAGGGCCAGACTCATGGTGGGTGCGGTGAGAGCCAGGGCTGGCGTCCGTCATCTATTAACACGGCAAAAATGCCCCAATGACGCAGCAACGAAAACAGTCGGGCCAAAGCAGAGTGCGGAAGCGGAATTGTGAGCTAAGACCTCCAGCCTTCCTCAGTACACAGTCAAGACCTGGGTAGCGCTTAAGAAATTTCTGCCTCTATGAGAGGGCTTGCCCCTCCGTATGAGTGCGGACCAATTGAGCTTCACTTGGAAATGCTGGTGGTTAGCGCTCCTGTTCCACCCGGTGCCCTTTTTCTTGGCTTTCTTTTTCTCATTTTACTCAAGGTGCTGGAGGAAATTGTCTCTGTTCTTGGGGTGGTGAATGTGCTCCATACTCCATGTCCTCTGAATAACCTACAATTCAGAGGAATATTTTTATCAGCTATTTTGTAAATGCAAATTTTTTAGTAGTTTAATTCTGGAAGACACAAGTTTAAAATAGGAGGGAATCCCACAACGTCTTTATTTCTCAGTTTTTCAATCGTATTCAAGGGGTTGCCTCACTACAGGGATTGCTTTTTATGTTAATCTTCTTGCAAAAACAAGTCACTTTGCAACATGTGTCCATTAACAGTGTCCTACCTATTCCTGTTTTTGACAGCTTCATGACCCTAAAAATTGAAAACATGACCCTTCCACCACTGTTGACAATTGTGAAGAACAAATGCCTGTTAGAAACCACACTTTTTACAATAGGACCTGTAGTATATCTGTATGTCACAGCACCATGCCCCCAAAAATTCAAAACATGACCCTTTGGCCACTGTTGACAATTGTGAAGAACAAATGCCTGTTAGAAACCACATTTTTTTTACAATAGGACCTGTAATATAGCTGTATGTCACCTCCAAAAATTATAAAAATGACCTCTCAGCCAGTGTTAAAAATTGTGAGGAAGAAATGCCACTTAGAAACCACATTTATGTACTAAAGAAAGGGGATTATAGCTGGTTTTGGACAGCACAATGCCCCCAAAAATTATAAAAATCACCTCTCAGCCAGTACTAAAAATTGTGAGGAAGAAATGCCAGTTAGAAACCACATTTCTGTACCAAAGGACCTGGATTATAGCTGACTTTCACAGCATCATGACCCCAAAACCATTGACACTGCTTGAAATTTTATTGAAGAAATTACTAAGTGGAATACGTTTTTTTCATGAAGCTGTGTACGACTGGTGTCTTTTACAGTCTCCTAACTGTAAAACCAGCAAAATAATCTTTTGGGAACTCAAAATAAAAATTGTATTAAGAAATGATCATTTAAAAAATTTTTTTTTCAAGAGGACCATTTCTTTTGGAAGAGGAATGTGAGGTAGACCGGCAACTAATGGTTGACCTTGGCAATAAGGGCCACAACATCATCAGAGATCCACGCCTGATTCATCTTGATGAAAGTCAAACGATCCACATCGTCAGTGGAAAGCCGGATGAATTTGTCTGTAATGACTCCTCCAGCTGTGCTGAAGGTCCGCTCAGATATGACGCTGGCTGCTGGGCAGGACAAGACCTCCATGGCGTGGCGAGTGAGCTCCAGCCATTCATCCATTTTGGATACCCGGAAGTCAATTGGGTCCAGAACACATCCAAAAACATCAGTGTTGAGACGCAGATAGTCGTGCACCATGATCTTAAGCCGGTCTCTGTGTGTCGTATGTGTGCCCTGCATTACAGGCGTTGCTGAGGTGGTAAATAAGGATTGCCAGAGGTCACCCATTACACCCCTCTTTGCTCGCTTACCACCTGTAGTTTGCTCCATGTTCAGAAAGATAAAAATTTAAAAGGTATAGAAGAGTTTTTCACAGTCTCTTATTGAGAAACTGTACTGCAAAGACGGCAGATCACAGATATTCTTAAATCCCTCTAATTTCCACCGGCCAACTAGGATTAGAAACAGAATTGTTTCTATCGAATACCTGTGAAATGCGGTCTGGTGGAAGAAATATGTATAACACAATTTGCGTACAAGTGAGCTCTTTGCGGCAAACAGACGCACGGACTGCAATAAGAGTATTTAAATGTTATATGGATTAATATGGCGGTCTTGGCACCACTGACAACAGGCGCAATTTACTAGGAAATATGTATAACACAATTTGTGTACAACTGAGCTCTTTGTGGCAAAAAGACGCACTAAGTGCAATAGAACTATTTAAATGTTATATGGATTTAATATGGCAGTCTTCGCACCACTGACAACAGGCGCAATTTACTAGGAAATATGCATAACACAATTTACGTACAAGTGAGCTCTTTGCGCCAAACAGACGCACGGACTTCAATAGAACTATTTAAAAGTTATAGGGATAAGTTATGCCGGTTTTGGGAACACTGACACGCAGTGAGTGCAATAGAACTGGAAAAACAAAAGGGACAATTTCACCTCCTATCAGAGGTCTGCTGTCCAAAAAAAAAGTGGTAAAAAACATTGCTTTTTCAATTCAAGTTCACAGAACACACTGGTCTACACAGTATCACCCTTCCTTTCCAAAGCCTCTCCTCCTGCCGCCCCTCCACGGCTGCACACACCAGTAGATATTTTAAAACTTTCTCTAACTAAATAAGAAGTGAAATTCTCTAATCTAACTATATTCTAAGCTACAGCTAGGTGGATGGTTTTGTGTATTTGAAGGGACTGTCTCTCTGAGCTCTTAGAACAGCTATTGGTTTAGATCCAGAGATTTCCTGCTGTGAAGTGACATAGCCAGAAAATGAGCTGAACAGGAATTTCAGTTGCATAGATAAAACGAGGACACATGATTTTTTTCAGCCGATGAGATCCATACACCGCCAAGTGGTGATGTCGTACATCCTCCTTACCCCCTCTATACTCGGAGCAGGTTGGCTGGCCGCCAAAATGACAAGAAACGCTGAAAAAGGCGCGATAGTAAATGATTATCTATAAGATTGTCACCTAAACTATCGCATGCTTGTAAATTTCAGATAAGCCTAAAAACCGTGCCGATTTCAACTTTTATCCATAATATCACTCATCCCTACTCCTGAATTATTAACTTCCTTGCATTCTAATGCAAATTTGCATGTACGACAGGGGTTTGTACCACATTTATAAAATTCTTTATTATTTAACCATGTTGGTTGTTTCAATGTTGTGCAAAAAACATTAGCGGTCAATGAATCTCCCAAAGTTTTGGTTCTACGTGATACCACACGAACTCCCTCAGATAAAACGTTATTCAAAATTTCATCTTCTCAGAGAATAGGTAAGTATTTATTTACAATGTTTTTAATATTAATAAATTGTCCACTATGATCCATTACCAATGTAGGACAATTTTGTGATGGTATACTGGAGGTTTTGGTTTTAGTTTTAAGTAAGTCCTCCCTATTTCTTTTGATGGTTTTGTCATAAGCTCTTTTTATAAGACCTTTTTGATAACCTCTTGCTAGCAATCTATTTTGAATGGCAGTGGCTTCATTTTCAAAGGATTCAATATTGCTACAGTTACAATTTGCCCGCAACATTTCACCTACAGGGACGGACTTGTGGTTAGCCCTGGTATGATAGCTCTTGAAATGGAGAATGGTATTTCCAGAGGTCGGCTTCCTATAAGTGCTTGATATAATAGGTTGCTGAATGACACCTTCCAATTTTAGATCTAAGAAACATACTGACCTAGTATCAGCATTAAATGTAAATTTAAGATTAAATACATTGTTCTTCAATAAGAATACATTTCACAGATGTTCCATAGAACAAAAACAATTACTAATCTGAGTTGACAGATGCAAAGAATAAGGATTCAAAAACACTGTTGATTTGGTGTCAGGGTTCTTCCATAAGACTACATTTGACAGATATTCCATAGAAAAAAATCTAAAATTCTATTTCTAATCCGAGTTGGTTGTTGCAAAGTATAAGGATTCAAGAACACTGTTGATTTGGTGTCAGGGTTCTTCCATATGACTATGTTTCACAGATATTCCATAGAAAAAATTCTGTTTCTAATCCTATTTGCTAGTTGGAAATTATAGGGATTTAAGAACAATTGTGACTTGCTGTCTTTGGTGTACAGTTCTTCAATAAGAGACTGTCAAGAAATCTTGCCTTTTTTAATATTTATCTTTTTGAACATGGAGCGAACTAGAGGTGGTAAGTGAGCAAGGAGGGGTGTAGGATGTGGAGCTAGAGGGACGAGACAAGGCACTCCTTCCAGTGCTCCGGGCAACACACAAGCGAGCACATCATCAGTTGCAGAACCGTCAGGCTTGTCATCGCTTGGTCAGTTCCCTGTGAATCTCAGTACTGAAGAGCATTGCCAATCTGTTCTTCAGTGGTTAACACAACCTTCATCGAGTCGTGTTACCTTCTCGTCCTCTCAGTTACGGCCACAAATGTCATCATCATCATCATCGTCATCATCCGTCCAACCTGAAGCAAACACAGCCCAAATGTCAACCAATGTACAGACTGCTCCATATAATCCAAATTCTGAAGATCTCTTTGATGACACAATGTGGTTTGGTCAGAATCAATTCCAAAAGATCAAGAGGCAAAAGAGGATGATTTTGTCTGCTCTGACGCCCAATCACTGGTGTCCTCAGAGGAGGAGAAGGAAACTGGTCAGTCGGCACAAATCCCAAGCGGTCAGCAATGCCTCGCAGTGCCTGTGGCTTCTAGCCCGCAACTTGAGGATGTAGACTGTCAGGACGAGGAAGTCACCTGTGATGATGATGTTGATGATGACATTGAGGATACAACATGGTCTTTTCAGCAGCAGTTGTTTGTGAGCGCCATATCAATGGAGGAGGAGGATGATGGGGTAGGGTCAGTGCAGGTCCGGCCTCAGAAAGGGAGAAGGCGGTCGCACTAGTCCCCTGACATTAATCCGCCAGCCATGGTTAGTGGTGACAGCAGGAACACCGCTACTAGGTTTCCACAGTCGAACCTGAGAAGCCTTGACCTTTTTCCATTAAGCCTCAGATTTGCCAACCGACGTCATATGCTGGATTTGTCGTCAACGCGTCAGTAAGAATCTAAAGAATTTGACCACCACGAACATGAACAGGCACATGCATCTAAAGCATAAATTGATGTGGAGGAGTCACTTGGAGAAAAAAGGCCACACAGGTCCTGGGCTTCCAACCACTGTGACATCCTCTGACTCCTCCGTCATTTCCAAGACCAAGCGGTCCCGTACAGTGGCCAGTCCTGCAGCCAGCTGTCCTTGCCCTGACCAGTCACGTGGCAGAAAAAATCTCCAGCGCGTTGGCTGCATCTGTGTCCACCAAAGTCTATCTCACTACAGACACTTGGACTAGTAAGCATAGTCAAGGGTGTTACATCTCACTAACTGCTCACTGGGTGAGTTGGGTGGATGACCGTGTCTCTGGTGATGATGGTGGGTCTCGGACTCAGCGGACACTTTTCAACACTGCTGGGATGATGCAGGTTTCAGATCCCCAACCTCCACAGGTAGCATCATGTGCCAAGAGAAACCAGGCCGTTCTGAATTTAATATGTCTTGGAGAGTGTAAACACACAGGTCAAGAGCTTTGGACGGCTCTGCGCACTGAGACCGACCAGCGACTCGGTGCTAAGAACCTGGCGCCAGGCAAGGTGGTGTGCAACAACAGGAAAAATCTCCTTGCTGCCCTTAAGATCAGTAGACTTATGCACATCCCTTGCCTGACGTCATGAACCTGGTTGTGCAGAAATTTCACAAGCGCTACCCGGGTCTTGACTGTCTGCTGAGGAAGGCTCGAGGAAGGCCCACACTTCTGGTGTTCGTACCCTGCTTCGGTGCGACTAGCAGCGTTGCAGCGTCATCTAGGCCTCCCCATCAACCGTCTCATTGTTGATGTGGCAACACGCTGGAATTCCACCCTCCACATGCTCCAGAGATTGTGGCAGCAGTGTAATGCCATTATGCAGTATGAAGTGTTGCATGACCTGATAAGCAGTGGTGCGGACCTCAGGGTGTTGAGCCATAGAGAGTTGAGACAGGTGAAAGATCTCTGCACCATCCTTGCCAGTTATGAAGACGCCACCAAAATGGTCATTCAGGACAATGCCATTGTCAGCATGACCATTGTGGTGATATTTTCACTGGAACAAGACACTCTGCGGCAGCAGGTCCGGGCAGTGATGGAGGAGGAGGCGGACACAGATACGGACACAGAGCATTACTTGCCGGAGGATGTTGAAGGCTTGAATGTTTCCCAAATTTATAGATCTTCTTTAGGCAGTGGTTCGGGGTCCAGGGCTGGTGCAGAACGGCACTTCATCTCACAGAGTACAGTATATGAGGCTTGCCAGGGCTGTGGTGACACTCAGGATGAGGAAGTAGAGCAGGATGATGAGGAAGGGCTGGACACCGACGGTACCGATTTCCCTTCAGGGGTAAGAGCTTGGCACAGATTTCAGGAGGAGGAAGAAGAGGAGGAAGATCTGTTTATTGCCCCTCGACCCCGAGGCTTGGGAAATCCCAGCAGTATCTCACACATTAGTGCCTGGATGCTACATTACCTGCAACATGATCCACGCATCAAGGCAATCAAATTGAACGACGGTTAGTGGGTGGACACCCTCCTTGATCCACGTTACCAATCAAAAGTGAACAATTTCCTTTCACCCACACAAATTGACAGTAGAGTGCAGGAATTTGAGATTGTGCTCATTAACCAACTCGAGACATCTGTTTCTTCTTCTTCACGTTCTAATGTCACGGTGGAATAACGTCGGCAACGTGCCAGCAGTAGAGTGGCAAGTAGCCGTAGCAGCAGCATCAGCAGGCAGTATGGCAGAAGCCTACTGGGTGACATGTGGCAATCGTTATTTACCACTTCACACAAAGAGATCGCCTTAAGACCTTGGTCCATGACTACCTGCGGCTCAACCCCAATGTTTTTTTGGACTTGATCCGGACACAATCGACTTCTGGATGTCCAAACTGGATGAATGGCCTGAGCTTGCTCAGCATACCTTAGAAGTTTTATCCTGCCCAGCACCCAGTGTTATCTCGAAACGCACCTTCAGCACAGCTGGCGGGGTGATAACTGACAAACGTATCCGTCTTTCCCTGAGAATGTGGATCATTTGACATTTATCGAAATGAAGTGTGACGATGTTGTTGCCCCTTTTGCCGATGTCACTGGCTAGTAAACTGTAGCACGTCTTCTTCACAATGTGAAATGCACATTCCACATTGAAAAAAAAATCAATGGTCCTATTGAAAAAAATCTTATTTCAAATACTCATTTATTCTTTCTAATTTTATTCTGTGTGTCCAAAAGGTCATTTTGCTGGTTTTGGGGTCAGGCTACTGTAAAAGGGGTGCCAGGGTTGCCAATAGGGCAGTACTCCTGTCTGGGACACTAATCAAAAAAAAGGCCCTGTGATATGTTAAAAAATAGGAACTAGTACTGGGTGGGGGCCCCATTTGATTTAGCTGCGTGGGGCCCTTACGCTTGACAAAGGAGGTCCATTGTGGATAAATCCTCCGAAACGTTCCCGGCCCGGCCCCCAAACTACGAGAGTTTTCCCATTGCTTTTAAAATTGTATATTTATGATGTCAAATTGTGCATCAAATGGTATGTTTTGATGAAAAAATTATGTTGCAAAAAAATGTATATGGGATTGTACCCAAAATGAAACTAAAAAAAAAAGGTATTCTCACGAATTTTTGAAACAGCCATGTTTAAGGGCACGAGTGATGTAAAGACAATTGGTTTTTTTAAAGCAAATATAAACATAAAAGTCTGATTGAAATAATTATGAAAAATATATGAAAACCCCCACTTCCCAATGTATGTAGGCCCGATGTCCAATGACAAGTGTGTGGGTCACGGCAGCACCCACGCACCCAGCATGAGGTCGAGAGTGGCAAATGCATTGGGGGGGCAAAAAAAAACAGGAGTAGGCCCAGAGTGGCAGAATGAAGGAGTGGGGTGACGGCGCAGCATTGTTACGGTTCCGGGGAGGGAAGTGGACCACTGGACCACCAAAAGCGATGGTGTAACCCACCCCAGGAAGGAAATCTAAGTGGTCCGGTTTTCAGCAGGGGCCCACCCCAAAGCGGGATGGATTGCTGCGGCGGGATTTTTACCAGGCGTTCCCCCTGAGTGATTTGGTTGCGGTGGAACCCGAAGTTTTGGTGGGAAAAAATTGTCAGGCAGGTTGTCGGGGTCAGGCAGAAGGTCAGGGCGGGCGCTTGGTTCGGGGTGTGGACAGGCAACGGTCAGGGCAGGGGGCAGAGTCTTTTGGGTCAAGGAGGAAGCGAGGGGAGGTAACTTTTGTAGGACGAGACAATGGGGAAAACGTTTTAAATTAGGAAAAGGACTAAGATCCGGAGGGAGCGGGGGGAAGCGCCAGGTGAATAGAGGCGGGCCCCGGCCCCAATTACCCTATTACGGCGCACTGCCCTTTTAAAATTCACAGACCCGGCGCCAGCGCGCCTTAGTAAAGGGGACCGCGCACCGACAGAGGAGACTGCAGGGACAAAAGGAGCGGGGCCCGGGGGGAGTACCGACGCACCGGAGAGGAGTTCCCCCGCCCCCCGACCCCCCGGGGCGCGGCGGCATCGCCCCGGGGCCCGGGGCAGGTGCGGAGGCGCCAGAGGAGGAGTGGGGGGGCGCCGGTCGCAAAGTCCCCCCCCCCCCTTAGCCCCCCCCTTCTTCCTGGCCTGGGGTTTCTGCGAATACGGTAAAAGATGTTGTCCCCCGGGCTCCCACGATTTCTCAGGCCAAAACTCCTTCCGTCGATCAGGAAATACCGCCTTCCCTGATGGTGTTCAGGTCTAGGATTCATTTACAGTAAGTGTTGGCGGCCTCCTTTTTTCAGAAGATTTGGGTTGACCCTTGGGAAAAAAAGGCGAACCACGGCTTCAAAAGGGACTGGAAGGAGTTGGGGAATAGCTTGTGGGTGGGACCGGGGTTTGTAGGCGCGGGTTGATGCGAGCGGCTTAAATGGCCCCACGTACCGGGGCCCCCCAAATTGTACGAGGGGTCTTCGCCGGATTATTCCCCGTACCCAGACCTTGTCGCAGGGGGGAAACCACGGGGGGTCTTTATTTTTGCCCACTTGGCCCTTCATGAGTGGGATGCATGCTGCAGAGACTGGGCGTCGTTTCCAAAGGACACATATCTTGGGCAAAGAAACGCTGCGGCATTCCGATGGTGGAGACAAGGGTAATGGGGGGGGGGGTGTGGCCAGGGGACAAGAAAAATGTATTGGAATTGAAGGAAGAAGAAGGGACCCCTGGTTGACGGGGGTTTGAGGCGTTGGGCCGTTGGGAGGTTTTGAAGATTTTTATGGTCGGAAAAAAGGGTATGGTAAGCGTGCGCCTTCAGAAGAAAACGCCACTCTTCAGGGCTAGTTTGATCCCAAACCAACTCCCGGTCTCGAGGTGAAATTTTTCTTCCGAGGGGAAAAGTTTTGGGAGAAGAAAGCACGGTGCCATTTGCCTTTAGGTCCTTCTCATAAGAATTGGCCGACCCGACCGAGGGGATCCACCTCCAGAAAAGAAAGGTTCCGGAAATAGGTTGGTCAGGAGGGGGGGTGCAGGGGCAAAGGCGCCTTAGGTTAAACAATCCCTTTTCGGCCTTGGCGGACTCCCTGGGGGGATTTTTTCTTGGTAAGTGCAATGTAGGTCCACCGGGGGAAAATGCAGGAAAAAACGCGTAGTATTCGAGAAGCGGGGGAAGCGTTGAAAAGTCGTACCCCCACCCCCCGGGGGGCCACTGCAAGAAGCACAATTGGCAGGACCCCATCTGAAAACCCGCGGTCCAAATTGACGTAACCAAGGAAGGGAGGCTGGTCTGGGGGAAAGCATTTCTCAATTTACGTGGGGAGGTGGTGGCACGTGGCCGCTCCAATACCAGGGGACATGGAGCATGGTCTCCCATCGGGGAGAACACCAGAATGTGTCTAGGTAGAACGAACCGTGAAGGAGACCCCGGAAGTATGTTCCAAATTTTGGGAAAGTGCTGGGATTCACAGCCCGAAGGGCGACGAGAATTTTCAAAGTGCCATCCCGGTTTTTAAAAGCGTTTCCCACTCCCCCCCTTTCCGAATGGGTTTGAGGTTGTAGGCCCTCGCAGGTCAAAAAGGGAAAAATTTTTGCTCGCAAACCCGGTAAAAAGTTCCGTGATCAGGGCAAGGGGATACGGTTTTTTAACCTTTTGTTTTTAAGGCCCCTTTGTCGATCAGGGCCGTAAAGAGCCATTTTTTCTGCACAAAAGAAAAATCCTGCCCCGCGGGGAGGGGTTTTTGCTTTAAAAGCCTTTGAGGTTTTCCCCAAAAGTGGTCTGCGTGGCCTGGGGGTCTCGGTAACAGTGGGGGTAAACCCCCCCTAGGGGACTGGTTCCCGGCGTTAGATCGAAAGGGATTCTAGGGGCGAGGAGGCAAAGGATCTGGGCCCCTGCTTTCGAAAAGACTCCGCAAATCCGGTTTTCTTTGGCAAACCTGGCAAGGGGCCCGGGAGGACGGTTGGAGGAACGGGAAGCACCCGGGCGGGGGTCCCAACAGAAAAGATTTCCCAAGCAATAGTCCCGGGCCCCCAACCTTGCGTCCCCCCCCAATTTAAACTAGGGGTGGCCCCGCAGCCGGGAGCCCAACAGGATCGCAGGGGAAAGCCGAGACAGTCTTTAGAGGGAGACTTTCCCCTTTTGGCAGGGCGCCCAGTGGAGGGTCCCCGGTTTGGTCCTGTACGGATGGGTCTCCAAGCAGCCCCCCTGGGGAAGGGGGATATCCCCAACGGCTTCCAGACTAACACAGGAAGTGGTAACGGGATACAAGGGCCCGGCGTGGAAAAAATTTCCCCGGCGGAACCGGAAGTCCAGGAAGCAGGAGCCTGGAATAAAGCCCGGTCGTTCTGATCTCCACCGTATGTCAGGCGTGGGGAGGAAGATTTCTCACTAGGGATTCCTCCCAACATAGTTAGGGCGGGCTTTTCCCCGGATTTTGGGGGGCAAGCGGACAGCTCCTCGAAAAGATGGACTGGCGCAGTACAGACTAGCTTTGTGACGCCGGGGGAAAATTCTGTCAGAAAGGGATGATCCCCCTGCATGGGTTCCTCCTAAAGGTAGAGGAAGGGGCAGGGAGGCCTCTAAAACACCGGAGCCAGGCGTGGCGAGGCGGGGGGGTCGCGGCCGGGGGTCGCGATCTTGGGGAGCTTTCTTGCCTCTCTGCAAAGGGCGTCAATGCGGTGGCCAGGGGGATTAATTCGCTTAAAGAGGAGGGCAAATCTCTTCGGAAAGGGCGTCCTAGATACTTGCTGAAACCCCTTTTCTTAAAGGTGGCGGCCCCAAGGGGGGGCGTCATTCCAGGCACTTGACCCCAGGGTGAAAAACTGTACTGCGTACTTCCGACTGAAGTTTCACCCTGGTGTAGGTTAAAAGAGTGCCGTTCCCCCGAAGATGTGGGGCGGGGGCCCCAAAGCACTGGGGAATTCGCGAGGAAGGCATCGCCCCCGTCACAGGATCGCCCCGCCCCATAGGGTGTACCCCGGGCCGGGCCTTCCCGGACAAAAGGGTGACCCACAGACCCCCCTTGGAACGTTCTGACGGAATTGGTCCCCCATTAATCAATGTGCTGGTTGATGGGTGAGAAACCCCCGCAGGGGCTTGGGTCACCGTCAATTTGGCGGCAGTGACAAACGGAGCTTGGGGGCCCCAAAGGAGCCCCGTGGAATGCCCGGAGCGGGGTGGCCAAGGGGGGTGGAGGTTGCTGCTGGGCTGTGCGAGCTGCTGCACCCCTGGCGGTCAACTGATCCAAACTGTTCCCTGCTGGGCCAGTTCTTTTGGGCTGTGGGTCACCACGCGGAGAAGGTCCCCCAATGGACGCGGGTTTTTTGGGGGGTCCTGGCGGATTTTACTGTTACGGTTCCGGAGGGAATTGGATCCACGGACCACCACAAGCGATGGTGTAAGCCACCCAGGGACGGAATTTAAGTAGGGTCCCGGTTTTCGCAGAGGCCCGCCCCCCAAGGGGGGGGGGACTTGCTGGGGGGAGTCTACCAGGTCGTTACCCCCGCGTGACTTTCTTGCGGTGGCGCCGAAGTATGCGTGGTCAAAATGTCAGGCAGGCTCGTAGTCGGGGTAGGAGAAGGGAGGGAGGGGAGCTTGGTTCGTGGTCGTGGCAGGCACGGTGGGGGGCAGGCGGCGAGATTGTTGGTCAAGGCGGAAGCGGGGTCGGTACCGGTGATAGGATGAGACAAAAAGGGAACGCTTTCCAATAGGGGAAGGCATAAAAAAATCCGGGGGAGCGGGGGAAACGCCCAGGTGAAAAAGAGGCAGGCAGGCAATTACCCCATTACCGGGCCCGCCCTTTATTCTAAGAGCCCGGGGCGGCGCCTTAGACCAGGGACGCGCAACCGGAAAGCAGGGACTGCAGGGGAAGGGCGCGGCCGGGTGGGGTCCGACGCGCCGGAGGGGAGTGACCCGCCGCCCCCAAAACCCCGGGCAGCGGCGGCACTCGTCCCGGGGACCGGGCGCCGGTCGCAACAAGCATGAGGTCAAAGAGTGGCACAATGACAGAGTGTGGAGGTGAACGCAGCAATAACAGCAGCAGCAGTATGAGGTCATAGAGTGGCCCCCAAGACCAGGTGGGGGACAGAAACGCAAACGCAAGCATGAGGGCGAGAGTGGCATAATGACACAGTTTTGGAGGTCACGGCACCAGCAACCCAGCTGCATGAGGTCATAGAGTGGCACAATAAACAGAGTGTGGAGGTGGGTGGCAATACCAGTCCCTGATAAAGATGGTGGTAGGCAATGGAGAAACTGTCAGCAGATGTGTGGCATCAGCGGTTGGGGGGCATCAAATAGTGGCTGAGGCAGGTTGAATCCAGACTAATTTCTCAAAGTTTTGGGTTGAGGTGTCATGGTGATGTAATCGGGAACGCCTACGGCATTGGTGTGTGGGAAATCCTGGCCGATCCACGCTTGATTCATCTTGACAAAGGTCATTCTTTTTCCACATTTCCCATGGACAAGCGGGTTCTCCTGCGGTAACAAATGGCCCCCGCCGCACTTAACACCCGCTCTGATGCCCCACTACTGGCCGGGCAGGACAGCTTCTACTCTGCAAACTTGGCAATTTTCTGCCACACATCCAGTTTGGCTGCCCAGTCGTTCAGCGGATCTTCTATCTGGGGTGGCAGAGTGCTGTCTAAGTAGGCCACCACCTGTTGGTTCAGGGTCGCTCCAGGTCCCCCGCTGCTGCTGGCGACTGCCCTCCTCACTAAGGGGGGTAAGGAAGCTGCTCATTTAGTGACTTCAGACTTAGGTTGCTGCTGATGGAGCTGGTACTGCCCTACTCCCCCACCTTCCCCCAGCACCGCAGCATAGTATGTGAGCGCTGAGAAACCCCCCGGTCAGCCCTGTCAGAGGGGGGACGATGCCCGCACATGACGGCCAACTGACTATGTAGGATTTTCCTATAGTATTGGTTTGCCCTCCCTCTCCACTGGGAAAAAGGCTCCTTTTTTGGAAGGGCAGCGGGGCCCAATAGGGTGGAGACCAGAAGTCATCCCTCTGCCGAGGGTGACTATTCGGCTGTCACTCCCAGGCAAATCAGCTGCGCGGCCCTGCACAAGTGACTCCGAGGGATCCCTCCCAAATCCCACTGTATACTGCCACGGTGCTTGCGGGTCTCTCCTGTTTTCCTATCCCCATCTCCCTCCTCCAGCTCCCCTGTCCTCCTCTCTTTTCCCCCTGGTAAAAAAACCCACTCTTTTCACCAGAAAAATTTTCTGCCCAATGTCCCCTCCCCCTCCTTATTCCGCACCGGACTATTGGCCACGGTGTAGTTTTTTACATCCCAGCCCCCTGCCCAGACAGATTTTTTCAGCATTTTTCCCAGGACATGAAGCAGGGGGACTGGTTATTCATCCTGTTCCTGGGACTGACAAATAACGGTGCCCCTCGAATGGCCTCAGCAAACGGGAGGGGTCAAAACATAGCTGCCACTGGCTGACATCAAAGTTACACAGGGGGTACTCCTGTCCCCCCTGGGTCATCAAAAAATCATTAATGGGCCCTTTTTCTGTTTATACAGCGTCCAACATGGCGGCTGGGTTTCCAAAGGGTGGAAACATGCATTTCAGGTGGTTGGGGGAGGCCTTTTTGCCACTCAACTCGAGAGGGGTTTCCTGGTTTGTAGGGAAATTGATAAGTGCAGCACATTTTTGGCCCTTTTTAGAAGTTCGGGAAAATCGGTGGGAAATCTTCAGGAACCTTTCACAACCAGATTTAACACGGCGCCATGCAGGGGCATTGACCCTCCCTTCTCTGCGCGCAGACACCATTTTCCTCCCATTGTCCTCCCAGGGTTTTCGATTTGCAGTTGCGCGGGGGAAAAGCCCAAAATTTTGTTTTTCTTGCTGCAGACGGGGGGGGGGGGGGGGGGGGAGCTTTCCTCCCCTGTGTGACCCCGTTCGCCGGGGCAATTTGGGGGTGTAGAACTGCGGACCCCTGTGTTGAAATTAACAGGGGATGAGGGAGCATTTATTTGTGGAGGCTGAGATGATGGTGGGGGTGAAGGAGAAAGAGGGGGGAAACATTGACCAGGAGCAGAAAATTTTGAAACGTGGGGGAAAAAAAGGGGGCCCGTCTCCCTGTCCAATTGGGTTTGGTGTGCCTGGGCGGGAAGCACATTCACCCATGAGCGTAAAGGACATGTACGGGCCCCCCGCGTATTAATGCCCCAGCACCCGCGTTTGCCTTGCCCCTTGGAAAAAACCCGATAAGCCCCAAGGACGGCCCATTTTGTTCTACATATTTGTGAAGTGCGGGTTTCTCCCTTTTTGGGGAAAAGAAAAAACGCTTGGAACTCTCCATCCGGCTTTGGCACAACCCCCCAATTTATTTTCTCTAAACGGTGCAGGGGTCCCCCTTTTTGGAAAAGGGGGAGGGAGGCAGTCCCAAAAACAATTTGGGGCCCCAGGGGGGGGTTTAAACTTCTCCCCTTAGGAGATTGGCGCATATCTTTTGGTCTCTTTGAAACTGCCCGTTAAAAGACTCCCTGGTAGCAAGGAGCTGGAGCATCGGACCCAGAGTTAAAGGGGCCAAAGGAAAAGCTCCCCCCGCTAATTGGGGGAAAGCCCTTGACTGGCAGCAATGGCAGGGCTTTTGCCAGGGCCGCTGCTGCTGATGCGGGCGGTGGCGGGGATGGACACCCACATCTATTTTCACGTTGTCCCAGGCCCCGGGAGGGTAAACGTTTGATGTGTTGACGAAGGGCTTGGTTGCCAACTTTAGCTCCCGGGCACGCTTCATTTTCTGCCCACGGTTTCTACTTAACCCTTATTGGCTCCTCCGGGTCTTACCAACGAACTGCCACACCCCCGAGTAGCTGTTTTTCCCCCAAACCGCCCCGTTTTTGAGTGTTACTACCCGCCGCTCTCGCTGAGCCCCTGGGGCCAAATACTTTTTGGGGGGCCTGCAAACGGATTTTTCTCCCCCGGGGGCCCGCCTGGTTCCTGCCCTCACACTACTCGTCCCCTGCTGACTCAGGGCCAGACCCCCCACTTGCGGGCTGCCCCGCTCCCTGACGCGAACCCTGACCCCTCTTCTCCTGTCGATGATGAACCTTGTTTTCACCGGCTCCCAAGTGCGGTGGGGCTACATAAATAAATCGATTTGTGTTTCTTCGTCACTGCTGTCCCCCTCACCGGTTTGGTTTGAAAGGCGCCCCCCAAAAACATGACCTCCCTTTGCCCTCTCCCCATCTATATTTTGTCGCCTACTGCAAAACAGGGTTATTGGCCCCTTTTCCTTCACTGCCAAGAAGCTGTGACGTCCCCTTGCTGTTTTGTGGCCCGCTGACCCCAAAACCACATAGTAGATTCGGGCTGGGGGAAAACCAATGGGACAGGGGCCTTTTAAAGGACGGGTTGAGGGTCGCTGACCCCCCCCCCGGGCCCAAATGCCAACAAAGGGGTTTTTTGTCACTTTCCCCAAAGATTTTGGGCGGGGTTGTCAGGGGTCATCTGGGGGAAGTAATGCCTAGAAAAAACCAAATCAAAAAACCCCTTGGGTTGCGGGGTCAACACACGGCCCTAGAGGGACCCCCGGCAGTTTGGCCTCAATGGGGACCCCTGCTGCGATTCCCTTGCTTTTCGGGCGCCCGGGGCCTCCCTCCAGGAATTTTGGGGGCCCAAACCCCACTCACATGTGAAATTGCCTGCCCCCCTTTCCTGTCTGCCCATACTGTTTGTTCTAAAAGGTACAGACTCTGTTAAAGAAAAAATACCCTGTTTGGAAAAATACAAAACCCTGAAATTTGACCCCAAATAAACCCCACTAAAAGTTGGGTAACCCTTGGATATAAAAAGCCCCCCCCAAAAAAGGGGGGAAAAAATTTTTTACATGTAGTTTTTTTAAAAACACTTTTATTTTTACTAAATAAAAAACCCATAAACGGTTTAATTTAACCTTCGGATATAAATTTATGCAAACGGGCAAAATTTCTTCTTTGGGGGTTAAAAAAGAACGTTCTTTTACTAAAAACCCAACGGCAAAAAAATACTTAGTTAACCCTTGGATGTAAATTGCGCAAAACAAAAGGTCCCGGGCCAAAACAATTACCAGCTTTGTAGCATTTTTTTTAAAACGGCTTTGTGTTTTAGGAACACAACAACAAAAAAACTCTTTAATTATCCTTGGATATAAATTATGCACGGAAAAAATTTCTTTTTTGGGCGGTGAAAAAAAAATTTTTTTTTAGGATACAACTCCCAAAAAATTTACCTAGTTAAACCTTGGATGTAAATTGCGAAAAAGGGGAAATGTGCTGAAAACAATTACCATTTTGTAGGGGGTTTAAAACGGCGTGTATTTTAGGGAAACAACAACCGAAAAACCCCGTAATTAACCTTCGGATTGAATTGTTACGGGAAAAATTTTTTCTTTGGGCGGTGAAAAAGAACGTTTCTTTTACTAAATACAACGCAGAAAAATACTTATTAAACCCCTTTTGGATGTAAATTGCGCAAAAAAATGTGCTGCCAACAATTACCAGTTTTGGGGCTTTTTTTAAAAGGCGTATGTTTTAGGAAACACAAAAACCGGGAAAAACTCGAAATTTAACCTTCGGATTTGAAAAAATTCCCTACAGGCAAAATTTCTTTTTTGGGGTTTGAAAAAGAAATTTTTCTTTTACTGCATACAACTGCAGAAAAAAAACCCTTTTAGTTAACCTTGGTTGAAAATTGCGCAAAAAAATGGGGCTCCCAACAATTACCGGGTTTTGTATTTTTTTAAAACGGCGTGTTTTTAAAGGAAACACAACAACGAAAAACTCTTTAATTAACCTTGGGTTATAAATTTTTTCAACAGGAAAAATTTCCCTTCTTTGGCGGTGAAAAAGAATTTTTCTTTTACAAATACAACTGCAGAAAAAAACTTTTTTTAACCCTTTTTTTGAAAAATTTGCGAAAAAGGGTTTGGTTGCTCCCAAACAATTCCCAGTTTTTTATTGGGTTTTTAAAACGGCGTGATTTTCCGGAAAAACAAAAAACCAAAAAAACTCGAAATTTTCCCTTCGGTTTGGGAAAAAATCCCTACAGGAAAAATTTTCTTCTTTGGGGGTTGAGAAAAAAAATTTTTTTTTTTACTGAATAAAAACGGGCAGAAAAATATTTTGGTTAAACCCTTTGGATGTAAATTGCGCAAAAGAAATGTGCTGCCAACAATTACCAGGTTTGTATTGTGTTAAAATTGCATATATTTTACGGAACACAACAGAATCGAAGTTTTCCTGAAATTCTAAACGAATTCCACTGCGTTAGAATCAATTCGCCCATTTCTAACAGCCACACAGACTGGGAAAAGATTGGTTGTTGGCGGAGTGCGAGTTGAATAACATGCCGGGGATCAGTAGCACGTGTGCATACCTAAAAGGGGGTTTACTTATCTGCCTAGCTAGTTTGGGGGGTGTACCTACATACTATTTTGGGGGATTTAACTAACTACTATATGCGGAAACAAAACAAGACTAAAACTTGGTGCACAAATGGGAGCCCCATAACGGTTTGGTGGCACTTTTATTGTTTGGGGCACAGGGGGACATTATTACCATTTGGGGTGCTATGAATGGGGAGTTTGTACAGAGGTAGGAATTGGTAGGAAAGTGCTGGAAAAGGGAGGAGTCTAAGATGTTTGCATTGTAAATTTTACATGGATGGGTTGTAGCCAGGAGAAGACATCATGGTGGTTTGGGCCAGATGAAGAATAAAAAAGGGAAAGAGAATAACTCCCATCAGAAAAGATATCCCCTGTGAGTCACTGGATGTAACTTTACTGTGATCACTTAAATGTGAGCAAAGCATCCGTGTACAACTGGTATCTACCACTGTATGGTCACTGCAAGGCAGTAATATTGGTCGGAGTCTAATGCTTTTTATTCAGTAACAGAATGATGGTATTATTAAACCACAATGTGGTGGTGATATATGGTGCTATTTTTCAGTCACTATGTGGTGATGATCTGTGGTGGTATTTTTCAGTCATTATATTGTGGTGATATATGGTAATGGTATTGCGGTATTATTTACTCACTATGTGGTGGTGATATGTGGTGGTGGTGATATCATGTAGTACTATTCAGCCACTGTTTTGTGGTAATTTGTGGTGGTATTATTCAGCCACTACATGGTAGTGCTATCTGGTTATGGTGTGGCGGTATTTGGTCTAGTGGAATTATTGGTAATATTGGCCATTGGGATTCTGGTTTTATGTAGCGTTATTATTTGGTGTATGACATAATCTAATAGTTTTATTAAGGAAAGGGAAAATTTGAGAGTAAAGAGGAAGAGGGCAGTCAGGGACTGGTTAATAGGGATGAGATATATGTTGCAGCATGGTGCAGCATGTGAATGGGGGAGGAAGGAGACATTATTTTTCTCCCTGCCCTGAGTGCAATTTATCCTCGAAAAGGCCCTGCCTGTAGCTGTCTGTCAAGAGCAATCTCTCTTAAACAGTCTGATGAGAAAACTCTTTTAAGGGCACTGTGCCTGGTACATACCTGGTTTGTGTCAATCAACAGTGTGTGCTGTTTAAGATACAAAGTTGGTCTAAAACCGAAGGAAGAAAAAACTTTCATAGTAGCCAAACCAAAAAAGAACATGTATAAAAAACTGTAATGACATTTTTTATCCCATACAATCCTGCCCCTTTGGATTGGACACTTTTCAGGAAGGGGTTGAGAGAGAATTATTGGAGTTAAACAAAAGGGTTAAGGAGGAACCCAATATATAAAATCTTAATAGGGTAGAGTATTATGCACTACAGGAGTTAAAAGCTAATTCAGACTTGTTAGTTAGATGTGTGGATAAAAGGGGAGCAGTGGTTTTGCTTAATGCAAGCCTTTGTAGAAAACTTAGTCCATGCTTAGTGATTTTAACACCATCCCCTATCTGAAAATCCTGACAATACTTTTCAAGGGAAACTGAAATAACATTTAAATAAATGGGTGTATAATGGGAGCCATTAAAACAGCATTAGCAGTGAAACTTTGTATGCAATATCCCATTATCCCTATGTTCCTCTCTGTCCCTAAAGTGCATAAAAATATCTTTCCCTCTCCTTTGTGTCCCATGATGGATCGGCTTTCTGGGTGAAACTTTGGGTTCATAGATAGATAACCTCCTGCAACCATTGGTCATTCAGATTCCGGGGTCTATTAAAAACATTAAGGGCAACATGTATGAACGGGGCTGCATCAGTTTTCTGGTGTACTTTGAGACAAAAAGAATGTATGAACAGCTGCACTCCAAACTTTGGCTTGATAAGTCCCTTTGTAATGATCAAAAGACACTTTTTAATGCAGCAAAGTTTAGGGGCATTCTGGGGGCATGTCGCTCCACATTCATAGAAGTAGACACATTTATGATTCTTTGATGCCAAACCTAGGCGCAGAGCAGTTAGAACAGCCAGACCAAGTTAAAGGTGGTCTCCCTGAGCCAGACTTGTTGTTTTGGCACTACAATGCGCCTGTATATATGATCTGCAGAAGAACAGGTTCATACATTCTGGCACATTCTACACTGCCTTAAAGCTGTTTACAAATCGCCTGTAAGCGCCAATATTCATACATATCGTTCTAAGAGTCTTGTCTCCATAATGTTGCAAACCACATGGGGAGATGGCCTTTCCTGGATGTCATGTGATGTGGCAGGGTTATACCCTTCCATTCCCCACGTTCTGGCAGAACATTATGATGAGCACATTTGGCAAAATGTAATCATTATTCTGATGCTATTAATGAATTTTTGGGGATATGTGTCCAATATCATATCTTTTGAAACACAATTATTTTGCGTTTGACAACTGTTTTTATTTACAGAAATGTGGTGCGTCCATGGTGGCCCGTTTTTCGCCCTCCCTCGTGAACATTTACATTTCAACGTCAGGGGAGCAGTTTATCTTTCAAAGCTCTTGCCCCTCATAAGTACTTACCAGGGTACTGGTTGCAGGGCTACTTTAATCATGAATACACACAAAATGCATTTAAAAAATGATGCTGCACATCACATTTTTTAAAAATATTTAATTAGATATCAATGACAAAACCAACCCTAAGTAAAAACACTTAAAAATGTTACAATACTCATGTCAGGTTCCTGTTAGGAACTGCTGGCTCCCGACCCAATGTGTATTAGACTCTGCAGTAAATATACAATCACAATACACCATCAATAATGGACAATGTTGCCACTAAAACAAAATAATACATTTATAGATAAGGTAAAAATGATATCAAAATACCCCAAGAAAAGGTAAGTACAACAAGAACAGAGGGAAAAGCAAAGGCATATACAGGTTCCCCAATATGGGCAAATAAACACGCATTGCTGCACAATCCTTAGGAAGCAACAGGCTACATGGCAATACGTGTGTAGTCTTAATTATCATTGACCAAAAATACTACATGTTTTTTCATAAAAGGCACACAGTTTTCTAAATGCATTTTTCATGGGTTTTAAATGTGTAATATTACCCTAATGTAACTAAAAATTGCCTAGCAATCGATTAGAAAAGAATAGGGGGGCCATTCACTACGGCTTTGCACTGGACCCACCAACGTGTTAAAATAGCCCTGGTTTATTGGCTAAAAAGATGTCTAAAATTTACTTTTAAAGTAAGGCTACATATTTAAAAACCACAAGATGGAGCTACATCACTTTTAAAAGCTTCAAAGTGCTAATCAAAAAGCAAAGGTTTTGGATGAAAAAAGTTTCGGTGGTGAAACTGTTTTTAATACTTAATTTTTTATACATAATTTAAAACGTCACTACATATTTTATGTTGTTCACATCTTAAAAATCTGTTTAAGAACTCATGGTGGTTTGTTTGATATTTGGTATAGATATGGAACACATTGCAACATTTTCAAGTACACAAAAATATTGCTGTATATAGACCTGATACAGTTAGGTCCATATATATTTGGACACTGACACAAATAATACAGATGGACAATGACCCTAAACATAAAGCCAAAGCAACCCAAGAGTTTATTAAAGCAAAGAAGTGGAATATTCTTGAATGATTAAGTCAGTCACCTGATCTCAACCCAATTGTATCTGCATTTCACTTGTAAAAGACTAAGGGCGACATGTATGATCGGGCTTTCCGCCTGTTTTTTGGCGTATACTGCGCCCCGCACGAAGGGGCGGGCAGTGGGCGCGGTGTGGGCGCAGGGTAGGCGTTCCAGGGCGGGAAGCGGCGTGCTAGAAAACTCCGAGGCATGTACGATGGCGAGTCGGCAAAGCGAGGCACAGTGCAGCGCTCGGCAGCTCCGACAGGCAGACCTGTTTTTTTTTGGTCTAAATGCTCCGGCGGAGGCGAAGTGAAGCAGGATCTGAACATGCGAGGAAACATAGAAGATCGCTACAGAAATCTCGGTGCTCCGCTCCGTGCAGCAGGAGTATGAATCCGAAAATATTGCCTTTATAAAGGCGGAAAACAGTGTCAGAAAAGAGCTGAACGTAAAAAAAAAACATAGTTAAAAAAAAAATCACTTTCCTAAACTCTAGAACGGCGCAATATCAAGAATTATGATATTGTAAATTGCCGGGAAATACAGTATTCAAATTCTGAAACCTATTCTCATTGGTCGGCATAAACCGGCCAATCAGAATAGGAGCGACAGTGAACCATTAAAACCTATGGGGAAGGATTGACCAATCAGAATCAAAGGCGGGACAGTTCAAAATACAGTAAAAATGCTGAAAATAGCTGATTGGTTAAGCTACCGGGGACTTGGCTAGCTCAGGCAAACAGAATAGGAGCGACAGAGACCCATTAAAACCTATGGAGAACTATTGACCAATCAGAATAGGAGCGACAAAGACCCATTCTAGTCTATGGAGAAGTTTAGACCAATCAGAGTCCACGGCAGGATAATTCAAAATACAGTAAAAAGACAGAAAAGAGCTGATTGGCTGAGCTAGCGGTGGCTTGGCTATCCAGCCAATCAGAGCGCGAGCTACTTCTCCCATTATAGTCTATGGAGAGATGGGCGCTCTGAAATCTCGGCGCTCTGCGCCGTGCGGCATGAAGTATTAATAAAAAAATTAATTTTATTAAATGTAAAACATTATCAGATAAAGAGCCGAACCCTTCTTTACAAATAAAGCAGTTAAAATCCCGAACAACGCGCTACATAGGGAATTGCAATAGAGAGAATCGCCGGGAAATACAGTAATTCAAATTGTTTAAGCTATTCTCATTGGTCAGCATAAACCAGCCAATCAGAATAGGAGCGACAATGTCCCATTATAACCTATGGAGGAGAATTGACCAATCAGAATAGGAGCGACAATGTCCCCATTATATCCTATGGAGAAAAATTGACCAATCATATTCAAAGGCGGGACAGTTCAAAATACAGTACAAAATGCAGAAACGAGCTGATTGGTCGAAGCGGCGGGGGCTCGTCCAGCTTAGCCAATCAGAGCGCGAGCTACTTTCTCATAGAGTTCTATGGGGAAAAGAAATTCTGAGCGCGCTCTATGATTGGCTTAGTCAAAAGAGGCGCCGTTATTTGGACCAATGGGAGAGCGAGCGACGCTCCTATGGGTTTTCTAATGCAATCTGAAATAAAACTGTACATGGCCGAAATCAAATTATAACACTACAGAAGTTGTATCGATGTGTATATAAAACGAATGATAATATGGGGGTAACGAAAAAAAATATTAAACCAATAAACTCATGTTTATTTATTTATTTTTGTTGCACTCATACTATTGATCCTTGGCTAACGAAAATAAAAAATAAACATGATTTTATTGATTTAATATTTTTTTTTCGTTACCCCCATATTATTATTCGTTTTATATACACATCGGGAGAACTTCTATAGTGTTATAATTTGATTTCGGCCATGTACAGTTTTATTTCAGATTGCATTAGAAAACCCATAGGAGCGTCGCTCGCATTCCCATTGGTCCAAATAACGGCGCCTCTTTTAACTTAGCCAATCACAGAGCGCGCTCAGAATTTCTTTTCCCCATAGAACTCTATGAGAAAGTAGCTCGCGCTCTGATTGGCTAAGCTGGACGAGCCCCCGCCGCTTCAACCAGTCAGCTCGTTTCTGCATTTTTACTGTATTTTGAACTGTCCCGCCTTTGAATATGATTGGTCAATTTTTCTCCATAGGATATAATGGGACATTGTCGCTCCTATTCTGATTGGTCAATTCTCCTCCATAGGTTATAATGGGACATTGTCGCTCCTATTCTGATTGACTGGTTTATGCCGACCAATGAGAATAGCTTAAACAATTTGAATTACTGTATTTCCCGGCGATTCTCTCTATTGCAATTCCCTATGTAGCGCCGGTCTCGGCGACAAACGCGTTGTTCGGGATTTTAACTGCTTTATTTGTAAAGAAGGGTTCGGCTCTTTATCTGATAATGTTTTACATTTAATAAAAACATTTTTTTTATTAATACTTCATGCCGCATGGCGCTGAGCGCCGAGATTTCAGAGCGCCCATCTCTCCATAGACTATAATGGGAGAAGTAGCTCGCGCTCTGATTGGCTGGGATAGCCAAGCCACTGCTAGCTCAGCCAATCAGCTCTTTTCTGTCTTTTTACTGTATTTTGAATTATCCCGCCGTGGATTCTGATTGGTCTAAACTTCTCCATAGACTAGAATGGGTCTTTGTCGCTCCTATTCTGATTGGCTGAGCTAGCCAAGTCCCCGGTAGCTTAACCAATCAGCTCTTTTCAGCATTTTTACTGTATTTTGAACTATCCCGCCATGGATTCTGATTGCTCCTATTCTGATTGGCCGGTTTATGCCGACCAATCAGAATAGCTTTCTGAATTTGAATTACTGTATTTCCTGGCAATTTCCAATATCCTAATTCAAGAATTAGGATATTGGAAATTGATTTTGTGTTATGGATTGTTTTCGTTGTTAGGTTTCAGCTCTTTTCCTGGGAATGTTGAACGCCTTTATAAAGGCGATTTTTGATTCATACTCCGCACCGACATCTGGAATGATTTCTCGCTGTTCCAGCCTGTCTCGTATCAGAACTGTTTTTCGGCGCAGTCCCGCACGGCGCCTAAGTCACGCACTGCGCCCATGTCCCCGCACTGTGCCCCACACACACTGGCGAGGCACAGGGAACTTTTGCCCGCATGTACGAGCGCAGCGCCGCACTGCGCCTCGGTCCCCGCACTGCGCCCCACACACTGGCGGGGCGCTGCGGACTTTTCCCCGCATGTATGACCGTACTACCTCCGGCGCCGAATCATAGGCGCAGCGCCGCACTGCGCCTCAGTCCCGCACTGCGCCTCAAATACTGGCGAGGCGCGGCGGACTTTACATGCTATGTATGAGCGCGCCCCGGCCCCAACATAAATCAGGCCCAGATTCCGCCGGAAAACTGGCGGAAAGGTGCGCCCCGACCCGACGAGATTCATACATGTCGCCCTAAACTTCTGACAGAAAGGCCCACAAACAAACAGCAACTGAAAACCGCTGCAGTAAAGGTCTAGCAGAGCATTAAAAAGGAGGAAACACAGCGTCTGGTGATGCCCATGAGTTCAAGACTTCTGGCAGTCATTGCCAACAAAGGGTTTTCGAACAAATATTAGAAATTAATATTTTATTTACAGTTATTTAATTTGTCCAATTACTGTTGGTCACTTTAAAAACAGGATGGCACATGTTAAGAGGCTGAAACTCCTAAACCTTTCATCCAAATTTATGTGGATACCCTCAAATGAAAGCTGAAAGTCTGAACTTTATGTCCATTATATAACTATAACTTGAATGTTTTTTTTTTAAGTATTTATTTTAAAAGAACATTTTTTCTTGTTACATAACAGTTAAACAGATTAGAAAACCCAATGCAGCCATCATTAAACATGCAAGCATTCCTCCCATTGACACATGTCCTCTCAAACATGAACATAAGGTTAAATCTTATCCTTTGTCCCTAATTCAAAGTTATCCATCAGGGTACAATAGAATTCAACGTCAAGCCAGGATAAACTACCATTCATACCTATCCACACCACTCATTCTCTTAGTCCAGTCGCTTTGGAAGTTGCCGCTGACCAAGACTGTCACCCCACCATCTGGGCCTCTCCATTCACACATGAGTATATTACCTAACAGGACTGTGCCGCAAGCCAAAGGCCCCAAATCCTCCATGAACCTGTCTGGGATACTCCTAGCCTCAAAAGTGAGCCTATATAGAGACAGATCTCCATTAACAATTTGCTTCCAGTGCTGTACAGACGGGGCATTCGGCGGTTTCCAATTTAACAAAATAGTTTTCCTGGCATAAAACATCAATAATCTGTATAGCTCATACTGTTCTCCGGAGCACAAACCCCTGGAAAACCCAATTTCTCATTCAGATACCTATGGACCCCCGACCAAAATGCCCAAATGACAGGGCACTCCACCACATGGAAGAAAGAATCCTTCACGCACCCACATCTCGTGCATTCCGGATTAAGTAGTTTGCCCATATGGGCCAGCCTAGCTGGCGTATAGTACACCCTATGTAACCACTTATTCTGTATCAGCTGATCCCGGGCGCTGATCACTGTAGCTCGCCATGTGGACGCCAACTCCTCCATATGATGACCTGCCAAACCAGGGATATCCCCCAGCCATTTCTCAAAGGACTTTCTCAGGGGCGATGGCTGGCAACTCAAAATAGATCTATAAAAAGTAGAGACCTGTCTCACCGGGTCTTTCTTCCTAGCTAATTTCTCCAGGGAATCACATGCCAATAGAATGCACCCCCCTCCAAACTGCTTAAAACACACATGACGCAACTGGAAGTATCTAAAAAGGGTCCCTCCACCTAAGCCGATCTTAGTAACTAGTTCCTGGTAATCCAGGAAACGCCCATCCACATGCAGCTGTCCTAGGTATTTTAACCCACTCTGCAGCCATAGTTCAAAGTCCATCAGGGAGGCCAACTCAGGTAATCTCCCATTTCTCCACAATGGGATATAAGGCGACCATGTATCTCTAGCCCTATCCCCTCTATAAGTACCCACAAACTTCTTCCATACTGCCACTGTCGCCGCCATAGCAGCTGTATAAGACTGCACCTGATATCGTCCTTGCCTCTACACCAAATAAGCTAAGGCCTCATAGGAGCCCATTAAGGTCGCCTCCAACACCACCGCTGGGTTATTACGACCCAATCCACCAACCCACATACGTTAACTGCACGGTCACATAGTAGATGTAAAAATCTGGAAGAGCTAGCCCCCATCTTCATATAAAGCTTTCAATGTGGATTTACCTATTCTAGGAGTACCACCAAGCCAGAGAAAAGACCGTAGCAGTCCTTCCAGAGCCTTAAAATGAGACTGCGGAATCAGAATGGGAGCCGCCCTATATAAGTACAATAGCTTTGGCAAAAGAACCATTTTTATAACATTAACGTGTCCCACTAGTGACAGCAGCAACGATTTCCAAGCTGTCAATTTTTTCATTATGTACTGTATTGTAACACCAAGGTTGAGCGGTATAAATCTCTGCACCTCCCTGTGAATCTGAACACCAAGGTATCTGAACTGATCAGAGACCTCTAATTGGCTTCTTGGTGATATATCTTCCTTTTGGATGGTGTCGCCCGGAAACAACACCGATTTGGACCAGTTTACCCTTAAGCCTGAAAAAGCTCCAAATGACTCCACCATTTCCAACAACGCTTCCAAAGATCCTCCCGGGTCTGCTAAGTACACCAATAAATCATCGGCATACAGAGATACCTTTTCTGTAATCCCACTAATATTCCACCCTTCTATCTGAGAATTACTGTTTATAAGCAGTGATAAGGGTTCAATCGCCAGAGCAAACAACAGAGGGGATAAGAGACACCCCTGCCGTGTTCCCCTACTAAGCTCAAAAGAGCTGGACAAATATCCATTCACCAAGACCTTGGCAGTTGGCTTCCAATACAGAATCTTAAGCCAGTTTAGAAACTCCGCAGGGAACCCCACTGCCCCCATCACTGTCCACATGAATATCCGTGGAGTTCCCTGGCATAAACCCTGACTGATCCATTCCTACTATGGACAGGATTATAGAATTAAGTTGCATTGCAAGCACCTTTGCTAGGATTTTAACATCTATGTTTATAAGGGAAATAGGCCGGTAAGACTGACATAGCTCCGGAGGTTTTCCCTGCTTGTGGATCACCACAATGGTGGCTTCATACTGTGACAGAGGCAAACGCCCGACCTTCAAAGCCTCACTATATACCCTTTCCAATTTAGGACTAATCTCCTCGCTGTATAGCTTATACCATTCCAACGGTATGCCATCTGGGCCAGGGGCTTTGCCAGTGGCCATTTGCCCTATAGCTCTATTAATTTCCTCTCTCCTCCTCTGAGATTGTAGGGAGTGGAAGAGACACAAGGATATCCATCATCCCAGAGTCCGGACACTGTAATTTAGAAGCATATAAAGTCATGTAGTACTCTGCAAACTGCTCTGCTATTTCACCTGGGTTTGTCACCATATCCCCCCTTGAATTACAAATCGCGGCAACTATCGTTTTCGGGGTCTCCATTTTTGCCAAAAAGGCAAGAGCTCTTCCATTTTTGTCTCCCTCAGTGAACACCGTGTATCTCTGTGACAACAGCCTCTTTTGGGTGTATTGAGTGAGAAGCAGGTTATATTCCATTTGTACCTTTTCCATCTCCTCCTTATGCTCATCATCAGTCCACCTAGTATACTCATCCTCCGCCCGGACTAACTTCACCTCTAATGCAACCCGACGACTAGTGAGGGTCTTTCTATGAGTGGAATTTGCATGAATTAAAGTCCCTCTGGACACTGCTTTGAAGGCATCCCAAACCATCAAAGGGTAGCCTCATTGACCTCCCAGTAATCGCTAATGCTTTCTCTACAGCTTCCCTCAACCTCCGGAACCTGAAGCCATTTGTGATTCAGACGCCACCTACGGCCTCCCCGGTCCACTGACTGCGTTACCATAACCACCAGAGGAGCCTGGGCTGAGATAACCCTAGGTAAGTACTCCGCCTTCACTACCTTTGAAAGCATGTCCGGGCTGGCAAACACTAAGTCAATCCGAGAGAGTGACCCAGCAGTTGCCGAGTAACAGGAAAATATCTCCACCTCGAAACCTCTGTGAGACCACAGGTGTCCGCCCACACTCCCAAGCCAGGATCATGTTGGATTCTGGGATGCAATCTATCTAGATCGCGACTCAGCGTAGCATTAAAATCTCCCATCAGTAAGCTCTGGGTGGACGGATAAAGCGCCAAGAAGGCCGAAATTTGATCCAGAACTGACCTAGAAAATGGTGGCGGAATATAGACCCCTCCCACCAGATATTCCTGACTTCGAATCTGCGCCTTCATGACCACATACCGGCCCGACGGGTCAATATGGATCTACGTTAACTGAAATGGCAGACTTTTCGCAACCAGAATCGAGACTCCTCTTGCATAATTTGAATAAACCACATGGTACCCACTACCAATCCATGGTCTCTTCAAGGCCATGACTTTTTGACCTCTTAGATGCGTCTCCTGCATAATAAGTATATCTAGATGATGAGGATGGAGGAAGTTGAAGACCAGTGCCCTTTTAATTTTACAATTCAGGCCCCTGACATTCCAGGAAATTACTTTAAAAGTCGCCATTTTGAAAACATAAAGGAGTACCTTCCAGTATTAATCAGAAACCCAGGTGGCGGGCCCTCATTCACACCATGCATTCCAACACACACCTTGAACAGAAACAACAAGAAATTGGAACATCCTTTTACCCCCTCCCACCTGCCCACACCGCCCCAACATGGTTGAGATTTCCGCTAGCCCCTAAACCAGTAAAAGAACAGTTCAAAACTTCACTCTCTCAAGGAGAGCACCTGCACCTGAACCTACACTGCTCACTTCCAGACCCTACAAAGGAGTGAAAGCTGCCGCCGTCTCAAAACTAAAAAAAGAAAAAAGGGGAAAAAAGCAAGAAACTAACCAACCCCGCTCCGATACTTCCATAGAACGGTCATTATAAACACCCAGCGTATAACCAATTGACCCACAGGAGACCAACAGCCCAACCTTCCAACGTTACCCACGGTAATAAACAATTGCTGAATCTGCTGCTCAGCTAATAATTATGTGTCAAAGTCCTGCTATATGGACCATCAACTCCGGGGTATCCGGAGCATCACCAGCGTCTCCTGTCTCGGCGTTTGTCCAGCCAATCATTCGCCTCTTCACGAGAAGTAAAGAATAAAGTCTTATCCTGATCTTGCATGCGATGCCTTGTGGGATACAACATCGCATATTTTAAGCCCAGTTCACGGAGGCGATTTCTAACTGATGGAAACTGTCGTCTTTTCTTTTGTACTTCTGTAGAATAATCCAGATAAAATGAGAGCATTGTATACTCATACTTGATCTGGCACTTCTTTCTCGCAGCTGTCAGGATGGCATCTCGGTCACGGTAATTCATCACTCTCGCAATAAACGGGCGTGCAGGAGATCCTGGTGGTAGCGGTCTCGTGGGAATCCTGTGGGCTCTTTCAATCACAAAACAGGATGATAGGGGAATCGGATCCAGGAGTTGACGTACAAGTCCTTCCATGAACTTTTCAGGCTCTACTCCCTCTACTCTCCGTAGTATTCAAACATTATTTCTTCGGCTGCGGTTTTCCGTGTCCTCAACTTTTTCCTGGAGAAATTTTAGCTGTTGCTGCATGGTGGTTGTGGCACGTACTTGGATAGCTGCAGTGTCCTCAACCTCCGGAATACGCCTCTCGGCTTCTGCAGTTCTTTCCCTCACTCTATCCATGTCAGCGCGGATACGGTTAAGATCGGCCTGAAGATAATCAATTTTGACTGTCAAAGCTGACTGGCATGATGCAATAGCTGCCATTATCTTGTCAGTGTCCAGTGCAGCCTGGGATGACGCACCTTCCAGCACCTCCTCCTCAGTTTGACTCATGGCATCCACCGGCTGAGATTTTGCTGAAGGCCCCAAAGACGCCCCAGTTTTCTGGCCCATATAAACACCATGAATGCTAGGATCTATAATGTGTAGGCTATAGGTGATGTAGCCTAGCAGTCACCCCTGAGGGCCAGGAGAGTCCTTTTACATACAAAGAGAGTGTCTCTAGAGCCTACGTTGCCCCGGCTTGAGAAGCATAAGTCCCGTGCTTAATACACTCAGGGCTCAGTTTATTGGTGTGGATAAACCAGTTCTTGTGCCACCCCGTCTCTCTGGCCACCACCGCAGCTTTGTATATGGCCCAGGTACCTGCAGCCTCTATGTCTCGGTCCACCCGCCGGCTCCCGCCATGCTCCGCTGCTGTGTCGGATCTCGCACTGCTCCTCGTCAGCTTCCTCCTTCAGCCTGGGATTTCCCCGGGTCTCAACTGCTCCCGCAGTGACCCCTCTGCCTCACTGCAGCCCCGGAATGCCTCCGCGAGCTTCCCGTTCTGCCCGCAAAGCACAACAGAAAACTGGCGCAGACCTGTTCATCCCAAAATGCTATCCACTGCTGTCAGGGATAATACCTCCTGAGGTAAAGTTATTACCTATCCTCATAATTATTGTACCCCCCCCCCCCCAGTAGAGTGGAATATGAAGATGCAAGAAAAGGACAACTGAATTATATTTGTAGGTGATTTTCTATTTTATGGAGTATATAATACGACAAGAATGTGAAATAGAACACATAAGATGACATATATGAAAACTGTCTAGGTCGAAGACTTTCTTAGTTGCCCACAGCAACCAATCAGAACTCCCCTTTAATTTTTTCAGAGCACTATAAGTAATGAAAAGGGAGCTGATTGGTTGCTATGGGCAAAAAAGAAAATCTTTGTCCTTTGTCCATGTTTTCATACATGTCCCCCATAGTGCACACAAAACATCGTCTGCTGTCCAAACTGAGCTTTTCACAAATTGATGCCCATGTTTCAAACACATGTCGTCGCTATAAGCCCACACCTTAGACCTCATTGTGCCAGTTTTCAAATTAATATCAGAATGGATATCTGCTTATTATGTCAGAAGAGTGACGCCTGACCTCAAATTGATTAAGAAGCAAAATTCTTTATTTAGACTAATACATACAAGCTTTTATGCAAGTTGGTTTGAAGGTGTAGAAACATTATAATAGTCAGTACATCATCATCATTAGTTAAAGGGGTTTTATCACCACAAGCTTTCGTAGACATAAGCTATTTCTCTTACAATTTCAAAACCAGGGGCGTGTCTCTACTCCCAGAAGGTGTGTCTCTCCTCCCAGTAGGCGAGTCTTCCCTCACTGAAGACTGGTGATGTCGTCATTCTGTGTGAGCAGTGGGAGGGGGTGGATGTCACAGTTCTGCAGAACTCCTGCAATGGTCAGCTGTCACCCCCCCCTCCACAAGCTCCTTGTAACCAGAACATCTGTATTGGTATAAACAGTTATACATACATCCTGAAATGATGAAATAAATGTTAAAAATGCAAACGTCTCCCCCCTCTGTTATCAGGCAGAAGCAGGCAAAATCAGAATCTATAAGACTGTGTTATATGGGGGGAGAGTGAATCTAACACCTGGAGACTCAGTAATTGCCCAGAGCCATCACAAAGAGCTGTCACTGTAAGAGGCACATAGAGAGCTCAGGCAGCCTTTTTTACACAGACATAACTAGGACAGAAAGCTGAGGCAGCTAGCTTTAGTTTCATTTTACATGGACGGAGAGGTAGGTTAGCACAGAGAGTGCAGGCAGCCATCACAAGGGGTGTGTCCCACACAGGGGGCATGTCCCGACCAGGGCTGATCCAAATATCATGCAGTCAATCACAGCAAAGGGGCCCAAATACCTAAGGCTTCAGATTTAGCTCTAGACACTCACAGATTTGCTAATAACTGCTATACTAAATGATTTAGGTAATACAAAGCAATTGCAAAAGTGCTTATTTGTACTATTGCAAAAAAAAAAAAGAAAAGATAATCACTCACCAGTGGTTCCAGGTTTAACAGGAGTCCAAATCTATCACAGTGCAAACACAGCATCTGGCTGCACATGCTGCACAACTGTGAGAGTTAGATATACCAAGGGGGTTTCCAGCACTCAAGAGATTTCTTGTAAAAGCAAAATGCACATTTTATTGAGGTCTTGTTAAAAACATATTAAGAACAAATTAGGTTGCATTTTTATGCTTTTCGAGGCGCTTTTCCGGCTTTTAATCGGAATACAAAGCATATCAGGGCGTTATCCCTCCCTACACCTGAGCACTTAACTGTTTGCATCCCTAGAACACGTGAAACTAGAACACACCTAGAGCACACCAACAGTCTAGACCAGGGGTCCTCAAACTTTTTAAACAGGGGGCCAGTTCACTGTCCATTAGACCATTGGAGGGCCTGAATATAGTTTTTTTTTTTAAAAAAAATATGAACAAATTCCTATGCACACTGCACATATCTTATTTTGAAGTAAAAAAAACCAATACGGGAACAAATATAATATTTAAAATGAAGAACAACTAAAGTTAAATCAACAAACTTACCAGTATTTCAATGGGAACTATGGGTCTTCTTCTGGCTAATGAAATGGTCAATGTCCGGTTCCATATTTGTCACTGCTAGTCGTTACAAGTGATGCAAGTGTGCATCAGTCAGTCTAGATCTGGTTGGAGATTTCAGATGTTTCATTCTAGAAAAAGATAAATGTCCACAATACGCAGGTGAATGTCCCCAATAGGCAGCATAGGTCCCCAATAGGCAGGTACATGTCCTCAATAGGTATATGGAAGCACCCGACACACTTCATGGGCCAGAGTGGTTGGTATCATAAATGTGCTCCCTAATCCTGATATGTAAACTGCATGCCGTTTATCCGATGTATTGCACATTACCCGCATCTCAGATTAGGGAGCACATTTATGATACTAACCATTCTGGCCCACGTAGTGTGTCGGGTGCTTCCAGACACATTCGGGATGAACACCGGGGCAACCTGGAACTTTATAAGGTGATAGCTATTGAAAGAGTGGGAAAACCAGCTAGAGGGGGAGATTGGAGGCGACTCTTAGTGGACAGAGAAGCTTTTTGGATTTTGACGCTGGACACAAGGTATCGATGAGGCCAAAATTATAAGACTGACTTAATGTATACTTTTTAAGGATATGTATGTATTTACATATTTTTATAATGGGATACTATGGAAGCTAAAGTATAAGAGGAGTGTGTATAAGCCTACTTAGGATTAGGAGCATAATATTTATTATAATTGGATCAGTATTCAAGCTTGATGTATAATATGCCAGATATTTGATAGAACATAATATATGTTTAGACTGTTGGTGTGTTGGTGTGTTCTGTTTGGGGTTTGTTTCTAGGGATGCCAAAAATTAAAAAAATGTGCTCGGTTTTTTAGGGAGCGATTATGCCTGGATATGCTATTTAAGAGAGATATTTGTGATTGCTTTATTTTACAATTAAGAGCCGGCTCGAAACGCGTAAAAATGCAACCTATTTTGTTCTTAATGTGTTTTTAACAAGACCTCAATAAAGTGTTTAACTTCTACAGGGTCCAATAATTGCAAACAATGCCGTATATTAGCAGTGCACATGTTATGCCCCAGCCGTTAGGGACCTTGCTTAGACTCCCTTTTCAATCAAAAATTACACATAGGCTTTTGGGACAAAAATTGAACTTTACTTTTTTTATAAATTGGTCTAAAAGACATGTCTATGACGAACACCTTAGGCAATAAAAAAACATATAAAAACGGGGGCAGTACTTAGCTGTATAGCTTCTCTGTTTGGGGTGAGTGTAGCCCCATAGTAGACTAGTAGGGGGCCGATTTTAAAATTCAAGTGGAAATTACCATTTGGGAAACCTTAAAAAATTTTAAAAAAATTCCCATTAAACGGGCCTCTGCAACTCAGCATGATCGGCCCTATAGTCTACATGGGACTATCCTCCCCCTAAAAAGGAGAAGCTATACAGCTAAGGGACCCACATTTTCTTTGTTTTTTTTTGTAAATTTTTCTCATAGACTATGTCTTTTATGCACCAATTTATAAAATTTGTAAAAGTTCTGTTTTGTCCATACGCCCGTGTAAATTTTTTTAAATTCTTTCAGGGGTTTTCTGCTACAAAGATCATATCCTAATGATGGGGGCAGTAAAAATAAGACTTTTGCAATTGTTTGATAAATATTAGTTGCGATATAAGTTAAGCGGGGGCTATAGCTATTTTTTGCAGCAGGTGGTCAGCCATGCCCCCTTTTTGTGTTTGGGTACCCGATATGTCATTTCCCGTTGGCACACGCCCCTGTGTTGATTGGGTGCCCGCACTCTTTTGCTTACTTCCTTTGAGCTGTGTTAATTGAAAGTGAAAAATAAAATGCCTCGATTCTCTATCTTTCCTTTTTCTCAGCTTATTTGAAGGGGAAATCGCCATTATAAGTATCTATTGCTGATTCACTCTTCCAACCCCTATAACTCAGCTTTATACAGTTTCCTCCCCTCACCCTTTTAACCGCCTTTTTCAGATTATTTATACCCATATAAAAAACAGCCTTTACGTCTGTTTACCTCCCGCCTGATAACGGGGGGGGCAGTGTGATTTTTAACATTTTTTTCATGTTCAAGCTGTATGTATAACCGCTTACTGCAATGCAGGTGTTCTGTTTACAACAGTTCAGGTGTTCTGGTTACAATAGTGCAGGTGTTCTGGTTTAAAGGGGGGTGTGCTCCCGGGGATGGAGGTGAAGCTCTGCGGGGACATGAGCCCATTACATGAGATTGTGATCTGTGAAATCCTATCCCCCAATCCCCTAACAGAATGAGATGTCACAACTCTTTGGGGGGGAAAGACAGCTATGGGAGGAAGACAGGCCCCGGTTTGAAGTGAAATATGAAAAAAAGAAAATCAACGCTCAAGTTGTAAAAAGCCCTAATGAGAAAACCCCTTTAACTATTTTGATTATTATTTGCAATACAATTATTCAGTTTAATCAACAAAGTTTTGTGTAAACAGTAACCTTTAGGGTTTGTTCACCAGTGTTTTTAAATTGTTTTTAAATCCAAAAAACGGATTGAAAACGCTGCGTAAAACACGTACCCAAAGTGTGGTGCGTGTTTAAATACATTTTCTGTGCAGCGAAACACACCCTAATTTTTTAATGGGTGTCGCGCGAAAAAACAAAACAAGAATTGAAAGTCTTTTCTTTAAAAGGATCGAAAGAGCTTTGGGAAAAGGGATCTGTAAAACCCGCTACAGGGATCAGAGTTGAAATTCGATGCATGCTTTAATTAAATTATGAAATAAACTGCCTTGTTAGAGGGGTTTGGGTTTTTTTTTGGGTCTGAAACACGGATCTAAACACGCATCTAAAAAAAACGCTGTGTGAATAAACCCTTACATTATCTTTGTTTTGCTTTACTAATAATTAATGTTCAGCATATCACCTGGTAAATCAGACAGTTATTAATGTTTTGATTAAAATGAGAAAAGCCACTTATCTGACAATTGTTTTGATTATTAAATACTAGGAAAACGGAGTCTGGAGAACATTTTGATGGTCCTAGAGGATTCTGGGAAATAAGTGGTGGAAGTACAGTAATCACCTGCCTTACTTATAAAAAAACAAAAAGTGGATTTTCCATGTTAGAGATTGGAAGGACAAAAAAAAAAACCGGATATAATTTTGTCATAAAAAAGTACATACTGTTGTCATTTTTTGACTAAAAATTTTATGGTCTGCATATTGGGTTTTCACCGGAGTTTTCAACCCCGGGTTATCGCTTTTTAATCCGTCCAAGGACCGGCAGGATGGACCAGGACAGATCTAACAATTGCAGTGTTTTCACTGCGGGCTATGAGGGAAAAGGGAGCGGCTTACATGGAACGCCACTGCGTGTTCCCTCCTGCCTGTCTGCTCCCTTTAAAGAATTGACATGCCTTCTTTAAAGACGGACCCCCGGGTGCGCTATGGAAACCCCGCGGCGATTCTCATGGAAAGGCGCGCGTTTCCTCTAGCCCGTGTGATAATCTCACTGCTAATTGTTTAGATCCGTCTCTGGGTCCGTCCTGTTGGTGCCCGAGACGGATCTAAAAAGCGTAGTTAACAAGGAGTGAAAACTCCGTGTGAACAAGCCCTTACTGTTTAATTGAACACAAGTCCAAGGAATGATTTTCTCTGGTGGGCCCAAGGTACTCCATTCACTACCTGTTAGACCACATGCTGTCTGCCATGTTGATTCATTCAAACAGCAAGTTTAATATGAATGCAAAGCAGGTAGTTGCAGCATATGTGCACTTCAAAATATGATTGATACAGTGGTATTTATAAGATGGTAAATGGTAATTGGAGCTTATACTCCCTGAAGGGATGGGAATTTGCAAAGCACGTGTTGGGGATTGGAATGATACCGTGGTCTGTATTTCCTTAGGACTATGCTTTGATTGTGATGCTCATGGTCTCTTTACCTAGATTTAATATTGCACTTTATGCATTGTTACAATTATTATCCTCTATGATCACCTTTATTGCTTTAGTGTAGATACTTTTTAATGGACTTTAAGCTTGTGATGTTATTGGGAATATGACTATATTATATATTTTGGCATGTGTAATCATGTCTTTATATGATCTTTTATATAATGTGTGTAGCCATTTAATAGCATTATATTAACTACTGATTACTTTATGGTAGCTTTTTCCTGTCAGTGTATAAGACTCCATTTTTTACATATTCATGTATTTTTATTAACAATTAATTTAATAAAATAAAATATTAGTACATAATATTGTAATTATTATTATTATTTATTTTAGAGTGCCATTGATTCCAGGGTGCTGTACATTCAAGGGGGTTACATACATATCATAAGTCAAACAAGTACAATGTTGACAATATGTGACTAATGACTGGTACAGAGGGAAAGAGTACCCTGCCTGCGAAGGCTTAAAATGTACAAGGAAGGGGAAAGAGACAGAAGGTGAAGGTCAGACATGTATGTGGGGGGATTAGTGACAGCGGGGTTATTGTAGGTTATAATCTATCCTGAAGAGATGGGTTTTTAGGTTGATTTTGAAGCTGGTGATAGTGGAGCAGAGTCCGATGTGTTGGGGCAGTGAGTTCCAGAGAATGGGGAAGCACGAGAGATGTCTTGGAGACGGTTGTGTGAGGATCTGACAAGAGGAGAGCAGAGAAGAAGGTCCTGTGAGGAACAGAGATTGCATGAGGGGAGATACCTGAAAAATAAGGCAGAGATGTATGGAGGAGAGAGGTTATGGAGAGCCTTTTAGGTCATGGTTAGTAACCTGAAATTAATTTGCTGGGCAATGGGTAGCCAGTGCTAGACGGGAGGTCACGGAGAAGAATGTTGCAGTAGTCTAGGCGGGAGATGATGAGGGCATGGATGAGGTTGGATTTGGAGAGTAGAGAGGAGAGCTTGTCATGAGTGACAGCGAAGAAGCAAGTTAAGGGGGTAGTGCCTGGTGCAGGTATAGGTGCTGTCTGTGGGGACTGTGCAGGTAGTGCGGCTGTCGGTGGGGACTGTGCAGGCAGAGAGGCTGGCGGTGTGGACTATGCAGGCAGAAGGGTTGGTGTGGACTGTGAATAGAGATGGGCGAATTGATTCTAATGAAGTGGAATTCGTTTAGAATTTCAGGAAAACTTCGGTTCTGAACGAAGTCGAAGTTTGGGGGACTTTGGATGAACGCTGTGTGCTTTTGAGTGATAAAATGGCTGCGAGCACGTGGCGTTACATGGGGCAAAGCAATCTGGGAGGAAGAAGGGCATAGCCTGCATGACATGCAGAGATGAAGCCAATCAGAGACCGGCGGGATTCTGTGACGTCACCGCACTATATAAGTCCGGGCGCGACGCTGGCAGCTCGCACTCCTCTCACTGTACTGATCAGGGAAGGTGCTGCTGCGGCTGATTGTGATAGCTCTTACTGAAGAACTCACTTTTATACAGCGATTTTTGTGGGGTGTCTCAGCTGGTCTCAGAGACTGCTTCTCTTAATGTTCTATTTCTGATATTTTGGGGTATGGGATCTGAAGTCCAGTGTGCGTCCACTGCAGCTGCATATACATTTTATTGCTATCTGCTCACAGCACATTGAAATATCCAAGGGGGGTCTAAGCCTTTCCCGTTTATTCATTTAAAGAAA